>CABHPH010161578.1:0-27500 GCA_902168325.1 Peromyscus nudipes | reverse complement strand
AACAGGTAAAAACAAAAACAAAAACAAAAACAAAACAAACAAACAAAAAAAACCAGACTATAAAAAGAGAAGATTTGGGGAAGGGTAGTCTATGAGAGCTTCTTGGAGGAGGTGTTTTGGGAGGAGTCAGCCTCACAGGGATGATGATGCAAAGTGCACACAAGAGCAATGAACTATGGGGAGCTTGGTCCCTTCAGGAAGCTGGTTAGTTCAGGTGACTGGAGAGTGATGTGGGGCAGGCATGATAAAGGCTAGGAGACTAGCATTGGGATATTTCTGTTAGTTGGGAGAGCAGGACAGATTTAGACTGGGAAGCTCCAGGTCAGACTTCAAGTTTGGAAAGATGACGATGGGAATGGCCTGGAGCCCAGGATGTAGGAGGAGGAACAGAGAATCAGAGCAAAGCCAAAGATGTTCCTGTGAAAATTGAGATGCACACTGGTTGTGGGGTTAGAGAAATGGAGAGGCCACCTTAGTTAATTCAGGGCTAACCTAGGGTATGTAGTGAGAGCTTGCATCCAAAAGATGGAGGAGACTAAAAAGAAGGTCCACCCTATAGGGTACCTGTTGGCCAGAAGCCCTGCAGGGTACTGTTGAAGGCACCATGCAGTTGGATAGGCTCCATATGTATGCAAGAAGACACAGCCCAGGAGGCTTTTGCATCCAGGGAGGGTGGGCAGATCGAAGCCCTTAAAGGAGAGAGTGTGAGGTGAAAGTGGGGAGGGGCCACTATGAAATCTTAGGAGATATTACCTTTGAGGGGGAGTGGAGGAAGAAGACTAGCCAGGAAAGGGGGACTCAGAAGGAAAGACAAGGACTTCAAAAATACCACTGAGTATCCCTTATGGGAAAATTCTGGGGGCCAAAAGTATTTTGGACTTTAGTTTTTATTTTATTTTATTTTTTTTTTTTTTTTTTACAATTTTGGAATATCTGCGTATCTATTACATGATACACACACACACACACACACACACACACACACTTGCACACACATATGTATATTAAGATCTTTGGGGGATGGAACCCAAGTCTTACGGCACAATTAATTTATAGTCTGTATACATCTTATGCACACAGTCTGAAGGAGATTTTATACAATATTTTTACTGTGCCTGCATTCTGATTGACACCTGTCACATGAGGTGAGATGTGGCCTTTTCTACTTGTAGTATCATGTCCATCCTCACAGAGTCTTTTGGATTTAGATGTTTGGGTTAGGGATGTTCAGACTGCATTAAAATATGAATATCGATGTGGATATCTTGCCTCTTGGGACCTGGAAGGGTATTGATGACTGCATAGAGTGGGGAGGGCAGAAGCTGGATGGCATCAGGTTGAGGATATGGAGGATGCAAGTGTGAACCCCAGCCAGGAGCTGGCCAGTGCAGAGAGGATGGTGAAGATGGATGCCTGGGGACACAGGGAAGGGCTGTGTTAACCTAGAGCACCAGGTTGAAGAAAAAGAGGCTTGGTGCAGGCCGAGTGGCTTCTAGGAAAATCACATAGAGTTGCTTCCACATACCCCTGACTTGCAGAGGTTCAGGAGACACTGCAGGTGACACTGACGTTACTCTTTATTTACAATTATTGGAGACCAAGTTTCACTGTGCAGCCCAGGCTGACCTTGAACTCATAGCAATTAGCAATCTTCCTACTTCAGCCTCCTGAGTGTTGGGATTACATGTGTGAGTGTTGTCACCTTGTCTCTCACAAAATTATGATTATTCTTATCATGGAAGAAAGATGTTCATATAATAAAACCTGGGAAATACAAATAAGCATAAAGCTAGAACAGTACTCCTTTTCCACTGGGAATATATTCAAGGACTTTAGTGGATACCTGAGACTGCCAAGCCAGGTGTTTACCTCTCTTCCATATATGTGCATATGGATGATAAAACTTTACAAATGATGCACAGTAAGGGATGGACAGTGATAATTAACAGCTATATGTTATATAGCAAAACTCATGAGAATGTAAACCCCCCTCTCTCATAAAGTATCTTGTTATGTTTTATCTTTTCACTTAAAGGAACAGATGAATGCTTCTCTTTCATGTACTCAGATTTCCAAATCACTGCCTTTGTACTGTGGGGCCATTGTTAAGTACAGTACAGTAGCACAGCTGTCAATGTGATGATGGAGACAGCTACCAAGGGACCACTGGGCAGGTACTACATACAGGGTGGATACGCTGGACAGAGGCATGTGCCATACTCTGATGGGGACAGAGGGAGGTAGTTTGAGATTTCATCATCTACCTAGAATGGCATTTAATTTAAAACTTATAAATTGTTTATTTCTACAACTTTTCATTTAATATTTCCAAAATATAAGTAACTGGAACCATGGAAAGCATCTAGGAAAAAGGGCACTGTTGAACAGCTGATCAGCAACCTCACTGCCTAAAGATAATAACTGGTGCATTTCCTTCAAGTCCTTTTCCCTTCTGATTCATTTCATACTGTAGAATTTATATTGAAAGCAAAATATTCTTCCCTTAAGATCATACTTATTTTCTTCTACAAGGCTTTATGTATGATTTTCCGTGTTATTAAATGATCTATAGATATATTTTAAAGTGAAGATGATTAAAATTTTTATTTTACGTGTATGCATGTTTCGCCACTTGTATACCCCTGGAGGCTTGAAGAGAGTCCTGAATTCCCTGGAACCGAAGTTATGGATGGTTGTAAGCCACCATATGGGTACTAGGACCCAAACCCGGGTCCTCTGCAAGAACAGAAAGTGCTCTTAACTACTGAGCCATCTCTCTAGCCCTTAGCAATAACGTTTTAAAAGCTATATAGTATTCCACTTAGTGGAAAACTGATGATATATGGTTCCTTTAAAAATCCAATGTACAATTTACCATGAGATTCAGCAGTTCCATTTTTGGGCTTACACCCAATGGAGTTAAAAGCAAGGATCAGCACAGATTTTTGCACATTCATAATAGCACTATGCACAACATCCAAAAGGTGAAAAGCAAACCAAATGTGACTGAGGGACTGAAGAGAAAACATATATATTATTCAGTTTTACGAAGGAAGGCAGTCCTGGCACACACTCTAACATGGATGAACCTTGAGGATGTCATGCTGAGTGAAATAAAGGAGACAGAAGGACAAATGCTGTGCAATTTCACTTGCATCATGAACTTAGCAGTAGTTGAGTTCAGGGGCAGAAAGTGGAAGATGGCTGCCAGAAGCTGGCAGGACAGAGTGACTGGCTTAGTGGGCACAGGGCCTCAGTTTGTGAAGATGAAAAAGTCCTGGAGATGGGTGGACATTATAGTTATACAATAACATGAATATCTTTGATGCCATAGAACTACTTGAGAGTGTTCAAAATTGTAAGTTTTATGTTCTATATATTTTACCACAATCAGAAACAAACTTAAGGACGGATTCTTTTTGAAGTCAGGTTTACTTGCATACAGTAAAATCTACCTTTTTTCTTTTTTTTTTTTTTTTTTTAGAAATACAACTGCATGCATTTTGACAGTAATGTGTAGTTGACTGTGGCGTATTCCAGGCACAGAATACTTCTGTACCCTTCGATCACCCTAAGCCCCTTTCTAGTTCATTTTCCCCATCACCAGTGCCTGAGAGGCTACTGAACCACTTTTCCTCCTAAACACACACAGCCTTTCCATTTAAATGAAGTCCGAGCACAGCCTTCAGACCGTGGTATAATGCTTCCAAGACATGTCCACGCTTACCGCGCACATCAGTAGTTACTCCTTCTTTTATTGCTACCCGATGCTCAGTTCTATGGACAACCAAGCTGTGTTACAAGTGATTGATTTACCAGTTGAGTGCTATTTGGATTGTGTGCAGTCTGGGCAGTTATAGGTAGAGATGTGACAGATAACTGTCCATTGCTGAGTACAATGGTCAGCATGTGTATAACTCCATAAAGAAGAGTCTGCTGTTTGTCAAATGGCTGCACTCTTTTGCATTTCCAGCAGAATGTCTGGTTTCCAGTGGTTCCCAATTCTTCCATTCTTCACCATGCTCAGCACCATCGGGCTTTGGATTGTTTGTGGGGCTTTAGGTCCAGCCCTCTAATAGGCATAGACTCACCAGTGTTGTGGATGCAGCTTGCGTTTCCCTAGTGATTTGAAATGCATCTTTCATGTGCTTCTTTGCTTTTTGTGTCTTTTCTGTATTGAAAAGACTTTTCACCTATGTTGGGCCATTTCTAATTAGGTTGTTTTCTTTGTTTGTAGGTGACTTTTAGATCATTTAAAGTTATAGATACTGCTTAAATATCCATACTTTAGATACTTGTATGTAAAGTACTCTGTGTAAACAACATTATATAAAAACAATCTTACCTAAAACTTGCCCTCGTTTTGGAGTGTGTACATCAAATAATCTGAAACTATCGAGTCCAAAAGAGAGTAGACACTTTTCAACATCCTTCCTTAAGTGTGTATTGTTCCATAGTTTGCAAAGTGATAGTACCAATTTATTAACCTTCTGGTGATTGCAGTATGATGAGCATGTCAGTTACTATGTTATTTTAATTTGAATTTCTTTGGTTATGGCAATTTTAAAATATAATCACTAAGCAGTCTATTTTTTTGTGTGTGTGAATTTCCTACACCTTGCCCTTTTAGATGTTAGATTGATACAGAAGATGGATGGAGAGATGGCTCAGTGGTCAAGAGCATTTGCTGCTCTTGGGAAAGACTTGGGTTCAGTTTCCAACACTCACATGGTGGCTCACAACTATCTGTAACTCCAGTTCCCCCAGGCATCTGATGCCCTCTTGTGACCACTGTAGGCATCACACATACACGTGGTGCACTTACATACACAGTGCAAGCAAAACACTTAAACACGTAAAATAAAAATAAATCACCCTTTAAACAATTGTTTATGGCACTGACACTTACCATGGCTCTCTATCTACAGGGTCACCTGCAGAGTTTGTGAAGCTTAATATCATGGGTGCCAGTTATACCATTTTCATTTTTTCATAAAATACTAATTGGGCTCTCAGCCTGGTTTCCTTCATGCTCAGAGGCCAGGGCTAATTTGTATAGCTGGCAAGGTAAAAGTAATTTCAGAGCAGGAGGGAGAAATCTTGGTCACTAGTTTAAATCTTGGACATTGGTGCCAAGCCTTCTGTGAGGGGCAGCAGTTTCTTTGTCTGGACTGCATGATTAATGAGTGTGCTGTATAGCTAGAGTCCTCTCTGAGAAAATGGCCACTCCACTTAGATGTGCACCCACATAACCTGTGGATTCCTCTAACAGCTCAGCACTTTATTTATTCACAATGACAATACAATTAAAGCTACTTACGTTGTTTGTGCTTACATGTCACTATCCAATAGATTTGGGTAACAAACAGTTCCTGTGTAGAGACACAGTTCTTTTTAATTATTAAAATTGCTGCTATTTTTATTATATTCCAAATAGGTGGTATGGGATGCGATATGACTCAGAACTACTTGAATGAATTTTGGCTTAATGACTCTAAAAAGTAAAAAGCATTTTGTTTTCTCTGACAAATGGCTCTTGTTCATTTGGGGTTTTTCAGACAGTTGGTATTTTATAGTAGCTTTATGGCCGCCTCGTCATCAAACCTGTAATTATGAGTTTGGCTTCTCAGCAAGTATGGGAAATTTTATCTAGTTTTTTTCCCCAAATACTTGTCATGCTGGAAGAAAAATGGCATGTGCCTGTCATGCAGATCAATCTCCCAGGTATTGTAAGCAGAACCAGGAATGCAGAACAATGGACAAAGGTATTTTCCTAAAATTTATGGATCTATGATTTGTTGGAAAGAGTCATTGATTTTAGAAGGTTTATAAATTCCAACAGATTCCTTAAGTCAAGTGTTTCCCAGATGGGGGAGGGGGAAAAGCAGCATACCTCACAGCACTGTGAGAAGGGAGGTGTTTATTAGCATGGTTTCCCTGCACCTTTCAAGGGTTCCTTGGGTCAGCATGTGAAACGGAGATGGTCGTACCTGTCTGGGCGAAGGTCATCTGAACTCTGAAAACTGCGCGATAGTTTTCACTTGGCCTTCATCATCCCCTGTGCCTGCATACAGAGGCAGAGTCCATACTCCCTCCATGCAGTGTTGACCTTCCTGAGGGGAGGGTGTGATGTTTTGAGAAGAGGACTCTGACATTCCTTGGGGTCATGAATGAATGTAAGTCTTGTGACCCTTGGATATTGAAGAGGAAGGAGCATTGTTTTAGCATCTTAGGAATCAGGCCACTTGCTAAGACAACATTGAGGCAAAAGCTTGCACAAACACTTGCATCTTCTGTTACTGGGTATTAATTCTATGCCAGGGCATGGTTCTATGTGTTTTTTGTTTGTTTGTTTGTTTGTTTTTGTTGTTGCCTTTTGCATCCCTTGGCTCTTGTCGGTCTGGCTAAACTAGTTATACCAACTTTGACTTGGGTTTCTTCCCCAGGTGGTATTATGTGGACAGAAAAGATGGGCAGTTACTATGATGTCATTGTGATGGGAATCTACCTCGGGTTATTCTGAGGAGGAAGGGCATGTCTCACAGAACTACCATGTTACTGAAAGACCAAGAAATAGCTGGGGCCCTGTGAACTACAAGCACAAGCTCACTTCCTGCAGAAATCCCTTTTGTTTTTATTTCTTCTCTCCTCTTTGGGATCAGCTGCGCTCTCTCACTGTAGCCAGCTCTGTTCTGTTATTGAGATCATGGCTGACGACAGCGCTGAGGCTTTTGTTTTATGACTTTAGCTGCTTCAGAAGTGATAGCTGAACTTTATTGCCCATTTCTAAATATCCCAGGGAAGGGACTGCTTGTCCCTCAACTACTGTGGCCAGCAATATCACAGGAGAATGTTGCAGTCTGATGAAGACCTGCAGAGGAATGTAGGGAGAAGAGAAGATTCTGGCAATGGCAGCAGCAGGTAGCCACACTCATGGACTGTGTTGGGCTGCGTATCTAATCCCTGGAGTCTGACTTTCAAGTTCCCTAGTACATTCTAGCAAAGCCAGTGTTGGGAACTTGGCTGCCACAGGGATTATTAGCCAAGCTTTCATTCTTGGCTGGGTTCTACTCTGTGCCTGGCTAGCCATCTCATATGTGTTTGTTCCGGGTCTGGAGGGGACCTTAGTGATAGGAGGTACGTGGGTGGAGGATCAGCAGAAGTCCCTTATCACCACTAGAAGAACGACCCAAAGAACATGTATTTATGTTAGCAAGTTCTTATGCTGTGGGCTTTCCCTCTGCAGCCATTCTCCGGCATTGTCAGCTCTCTGAAGCCCAGTTCTGGTCACCTCCATATGATGTTGCAATCACAGGGCACACAAGGCTCTGCAGAGAGGCAGCTCTGTGGCCATTCTAGAGAGCATTTATCACATATGTGTGCCTTTGGGATATGCTTCTAGTTAGGAGCCATTATCTTTTGTAGCTACCAAAAGCACCAAAGTTAGAACTGGGATGTGTGGATTTGAGTCTCAATTTAATAATTTACTATTGCAGTAACATTGTTCTAAGCAGTTTCTCTCTCTGAGCCTTAATTCTCAAACTTAGGAATGGAGATAGCAGCACCTAGATGGGTGATGTCTGTGGAAACTGTGAAGCATGGAGACGACTTTCTTTTTATCTCTGTCATCCTCTCTGGGACCTGAATGATGGTTAGAGTTTTGCTTCTTCTTTTGGCATTTTCACTTTCTGGGTCTGAGTGAATACCCCCTCCCCCTGCAAAACAAAAACAAAAAACAAAAACAAAACCCAGAACCTAGGACCATTGGTAGTTAAAATTTATGGCTAGGATTGTGCAAACAACCTCTCATTTCTGATTGGGCAGACCTTGTGCAAAACATGCCCTTCACTACCTTTGGTTAGCTATTGGGCTTTTCTCATGTTCATGAGGCTCATCAGAGGTCTTCCTGTTCTGTGGTTCTCCTTCAGGGGTGGCTTTGCTTCCCAGTAGTCATTTGACAATATCTGGAGACATTTTGTCACAGCTGGTGGAAATGGGGCTGCTGCTGGTAGGTAGGGGTGAGAGGTCAGGGATGCGGTTAAATGTTGTACAGTGCAAAGGCCAGTTGTTCACTACCAGGAGGGATCTGGCCCCAGATGTCAGCACAACTTTCCTCTATGACCTGTTTTGACTGTTAAGCTTTGTGTTGGTGGACAAGGAAAGGAAAAGGTCTATGTCATGACTTTTCTTTTTCATCAAAAGGTGTGTTTTACCACCACCCACTAAGTTTCCTTTGAAATTTAACTTGGAAACTACATTTTTATTCCATAAGTGGTTTCCCACTTTTGCTAAAGCCAGAGGCACTTGTTTCCTCCTGTAAATGGCATAGACTTTCCTTAATGAAAAGGGCAAATTGACCCTACCTGCATTCTATCCTCCCAAGAAATGTTAGACCTTCTCGGCTGTCTCTTACTATCTGTGGAACAGACAAAGAAATAAGGAAAAAACAAAAAACACAAAAACAAAGCAGAGACAGATACCACTCTATGATGATGATGATGATGGTGTGTGTGTGTGTGTATCTTTGTGATCTGTCATTCAGACTATCCATTTAACTGCTAGGACCTGAAGGGGGAAGCTTCCTTCTGCAGTGCTGTGTCTCTAGTTCTTGGAACACAGCAGTAAACCCTTTCAATGCAAACTATTTTTGTGATTGGGAGAAACATCAAGAAGGTTCATGGTTCTGTTGAATCAGCCACTCATATTGGTCCATCTGACCTTTTCACAACAGTATCCTTAGAGAGAATGTTTGTGTGCATGAGAAAGAGAGTGGGGAGAGGGCGGAAGGGAAG
Organism: Peromyscus nudipes; assembly: GCA_902168325.1. Lineage (NCBI taxonomy): Eukaryota > Metazoa > Chordata > Mammalia > Rodentia > Cricetidae > Peromyscus > Peromyscus nudipes. The sequence continues at coordinate 18,708 of CABHPH010161578.1, read as the reverse complement.
GAAGGAGGGAGAGAAGGAGAGAGAGAGAGACAGACAGACAGACAGACTGAGACAATGAGTTAGTTGGCTGGTTGGTGCTACTGTGGGTAAGTCCCATTAGAGCAGTGGCTGGGGTCCCTACAACATGAGGAACTGTGTTAAAGGGTCACACAGCATTAGGAAGACTGACAACTATTGCCCTAGAGGGTCAAGAAATGAACTTAATTGCAACCAGCATTAAGCATAAGAAAGGAAGTATTGAAGAGAAATATGCAAGTCTGCCACACATAGAGTAAATATTATTTTATGTGCTCTGTGCATAAATATTCATCCAACCTCAATTATAAAATATGCTTATTACTTAGCTGTGATCAAAATGGTCTGAAAAAAAACACTGGTGTATATACTTTTAGTTTGTTCTATAACATAGGTCAATCGAAGTCTTGAAGACTATCTTTTTTATAGATAAGTGGCCTAAGTTCTATCATCTCAAACCAATGACTGCTTATAACAAGAAATAGTTTGTTAAGCTTGACCTAGGTTTTCCCACAGTGAGTCTGGAGCCCGTTGCAATATACGTGACCACAGGATAGCCCTCCTACCAGAGAAGAATTCATTGAGGACCAAATCCAAGGCTAACATCTGGCTGTGGCATCATGAGTCTGGGGCTGAAGGGAAAGTGAGACACCTTCAAGCAGGAAGACTCTTTTGAGCACACAGTGGCTTTGTGGCTAGCTGATGGACCCATGCCACATTTAAGACTATCAGCCAAAGCTCCATCCAAACACTGCCAGGCTCCATCCAAACCAACACATCCCATGAGGTCTTCCTTACGGGTGACAGTTTTCCAGTTCTGCAGAATTGTCCGTCATTCTCCACTCTGCCTGCCTCACCAGGTCTTAGCCACACCACTCTGGTTTCAATGTCATAAACCTGCTCATCTCCTGTCTTCCTTGCTCCTTCTGTACATGCCTCTTCCTACATTGGAGGACCTCTTCCTTCCTCTTACTCATGGGTTAACTTGGCCCTTCCTACTCACTATAACTGTCTCTTGCATTAAGGATCATGAGGACAGCTACCACCTCCATTTTGGCCCCCATGGGAAGGCCAGTGTGTGTGCTCAGTAGTCCTCAGGTGACTAGAGCATGGGTCTTGAGCTTTGGGATGGAGCTAACTCCAGTGGCATCAAGGGACTGCATCATAACCAGTGGGGAGGAAGAGGAGGCTGCTTATAGGGACCGGGACTTAGGCAGTCAGATAGCTTTCTCGTTCTCAACTTCTTTGTCTTCCCTCTAATATATTTTGGTCAATTTGATATTTTTTTTCTTTTGAATAGTCTCTATGTGAACAATTTAATGAATGAAACCTTCTTTCTTTATTCTTTCTTTAAAGCAATACAATTAAATAAATTCTCTAGAAATTGATTCCCAAATCAAATCACTCTTCCCATAATGCATTTAAAGGAAATGGAGAGCATAACGTTACATGTAATTCAATGGATTTTTGATGGATCATAATGATATACATGTGTGGTTAAAGTGCCCTTGGTTTAGATCTTTGATTATTGCCACAGGCACATAGACACATTCCCCATGCATGAGTCTAGCCATTCTGTCCCAGAGAGACCGTATTAATGTCTGTGGTCCTTAAGTCAGGCTTTTCTTGGGCCCCACTGTTCCCATTGCTAGAGAAAGGGCCTAGAGTGGATGGAAGCAGAAATGCAGCTCCTGCCATCAAGGAGCTGGCTCTGAATCGAGTTACAAGGACCCAAGTGCTTATCACTCATTGGACTTTTTTTCTAGGACATGAGAACCATGCACGCCTGGATGTTCAATGTCACAATCAGACTTGTGATTAAGATCTGGGAACTAAGTGGCTGAGTGTTCAGTGTTGCACAGCTGTCTGGATACTGAGCATGTGTGAGCTGCAGAGGGTAGTGCCACTTGGACAGGCTGTGACTCAAGTCTCAGAGCCAGGAGGGGCCTGAGAGGCCTGTCTTTGTGGTCACCCCATTTTATAGACAAGGAAACTGATAACGGTCTTTTCCTTATCTACAATACCATTTTATCAGATGCTTCGCATGAGTCAGGCTGAAGTAGACATTGGCTTTTAAAATTATTTATTCCCTTACTTATATGGCTCTTATCTCCTCGTGGGGAGTCTACTTTGGGTGCATTCTTGCAGGAGTCTTGTTCACCTTGGAAATGGTAAAAGGTTGTCCTACTGTAGCTCGGTTGAGTTCATTGCGACATGCTGCTTAAGGGAAGAATCTGTTTCTTCATCTTCTCCAGCTTTCCGGAGCTATCCTCCTGTTCTTTGTGACCTTCCTCCATCTTCAAAACTAGCAACATGGGCAGCACCTTGCTTCTGTCCTTCTGTTGTTGTCTTGTCCCTAGACAAGTCTTCCTCTGCCATCTTCCTAGAAGTACCTTTGCATTTATAGACTATTGTATAGTCCAGACCAGTCTCTCCATCTCAAGACCTTTAACCCCAAGTAAAGCTCTTTTTGTCATAGCAGATGACATTCATAGTTTCCTTGGGTTAGGACCTGGCCATCCCTAGCACACCAAGATGCCTGCTCTCTGAATGTCTCAGACTAGTCTTCTGATACACCTTCAATTCCGTGACCCCCTGATATGTCCTCACAATATGTTGTAGCTGTTTGGTGGGGATAGGATAATCTAAAGTGTTTTGCCTTTAAGACAGCTAAATTTTATTTCTGTTGCTTATGACCAAGAATCAATGTGGTAAAGGTGTACTATGTAAGAAATTTACAGGCATTAGCTTTTAAAATCCTTAACCTTCCCAACAAGGCTCTGCCCCCGTTTTACGGGTAAGAACATTGTAACTCAGAGTGGCAGTTACATAAGTTTGAAGGCTCCTGGTGGAATTAGAACTGAAAAGCAGCTAGTATGTTTGTAGAGTATGTACTTCATTCCTTCCCCAAGGCACAAGTGGACCGTTCATGAGGATATGAGGTCTGAAGCAGTTTGTTTTGATAGGGAAGACAAGGCAAGGAAGAGGTGATCATGAGAGGCTGGAGAGCAAGAGGTGAATGCAAGACATGAACTTCAAGGGAAAGGCATGGTAGAAGTTGGTGCCCAGGTCTCGGAGGTACAGCGTCATGAGGAATGAAGGAACCAATGATTCCTTCTTGGGCCATAGAATACTTCTAAATGGACCCCAACCATGGGCTCTTTGGGCTGTCCACAGTAATATCCTGACTCTACTTTCCTGGGCATCATACTTGAATTAGATCCCTTTCTGACTTCTGGTCTCCTCAGAATGTGGGCTGGTTAAACACTTGACACCTTTTACCAATACCAGTCAGCCTCTCATGAACAGCATGCTTTTCAAAAGCAAAGGCAGCTCTTTCTTGTTTAGATGGGCAGAAGCAAAGAGGTGATTTCTCAAGTTTGGTGGTGACACTAGGCCTAATGTTAAAGACCCCTGGCTTCTGTCTGTTTTCCAAAGGGAACTTGCAGATTTGCTGAGGGTTGGGTAATAATTAACAGTAGAACTCTTTACATAGTAATTTCTGGCTCCCGATTGTGCGGTGATCAGCTGGACTCATTACTTTTGGGCATTAAGTGAGACTCTGTGTGTGTGTGTGTGTGTATGTGTATGTGTAGGTGTATGTGTATGTGTATGTCTATGTGTGCGTGCTTGTGCGTGTACACCTACATACATACATGGTGGAACAAGAAACTCATTTCATGGTGAACAGTAAGTGAAAAAGTAAAGAGACCCATGTTCTACAGTTCGTTTTGAAGGTGCACCATCAGTGGCCTCGGATCTCCCAGTGGCTCTGTCTTCCAGATTTCTATAAGATAGGGGCCAAGCGTTTTAACACACAGGCCTTGAAGGAATTCCAGTTCAAACTACATACAGCACCACCTAGGTGTACCATCTAGATGTAGCAAATAGAAATGCAGGCTACTCAGTTGTATCTGTTACTGTTCTCATTACTGTGACCCAGTACCTAAAAAGAAATGGCTTATGAGAAGGTTAATTTTGCCTTACAGTTCCAGAAGGAATACAGGCCATCGTGGTGGGGAAGGCCTAGGGGTCGAAATGGAAAACAGATGGTCTCATTGCATCTCTTATCAGGAAACAGGCAATGGAGAGTAAGCAGAGTCAGACTATAAAACCTCAAGCTCTGCCTCCAGTAACCCTTCCTCTGATGATGCTCCACCTCCTAAAGTTTCTACACCTTCCCTAAACGGGGCCACAACCTGGCAATCAGGTGTTCAAACACTCGAGTCTGTAGGGGACATTTCACACTCACACACAGCGCTGTTAAATTTGAAAGTCAGATTTTAGATTAAAAAAAAATGAATATCCCACACATTATTAAACTGCACTAAACTTATTTCCTTGTACTAGAAACTATTTCTGTTCTTTATGTGAAACTCAAATTTCACTGAGCAACCTACATTTTATCTGACAATTCTAAACAGAAGCCCACTGCTGCGGGGTATTTTCAGACGTGGAAGTGAACAGTAGATGTCTGTAAAAAGAGACTATTGACCTGGATTGACATGGAGACTAAGAAAATACCCTGAAGTCAAAAGAAATCAAACACTGACGATCTGTGGGTGACTGATTTGGGAGAGATGGTTAAGCTCTGATTGTCGAGGGCATCACTTCCTCTCTTCCTCTGTGCCTCTACAGTGGCCACGACTAGGAAGATTTCTGTCATAGCATCAGGATCAGATCCCTCACCACCTTCTTAGCTGCTGACAATTGAAGGCAAAAGTATTAGAGAAGAGGCTGAGCTGTGACCGCCAGCCCGAAGCAATGACTAAACTAGACTATGTATGCTACATGCTGGGTACATTCCTGCTCATCTGCCCTCTGCTATGGGGGAAGAGTAGGAATTAAGTACACCTCTATAGACAACTTTCCATCAGCTCTGTGCCTACGAGGGAAAAAGAAATGGAAAACAGAGCCACTTCTCTTGAAGCGTACATACAGAAAGCTCTCGGGACAGCAGAGAGTTTAGGCTCTTATTAACTCAGAATTGAACTTATCCTTGGTGGCCTTCCTCCGATTTTGTTATGTGTGTGTGTGTCTCCAAGTTTATGTGTATGGATATTGCAGCAGACACTAGCTACCATTAAAGCAATCTTACAGTCATGGAGAAAGGTGCCTACAGGACTCTGATGGTCCTGAAAGGGACCAGTGATGACTCACTTGGTGGTTTGTGGTCTTGGGGTGAAAAGAATCAAATCCATGTATGTGTTCAGAGACAGAACACCGTGACGCTGGTATTTGGGGCAACACAATGGAATGGTGTTGCTGAGCAGTTCTGGTGGATGTCACACAGCTCATGGCACAGTGGGACAGAGGACTGACTTAAATGTCACAGGGGAGTTGACTTTCTTTTAACCCTTTAACTTTTCCTGAGCCGCGTTTCCTCACAGACATGGAATGTAGACCACAGTCTTGTTAGGTGATTTTTAATGATTTAATGATACAACATTTGAAAATGCTAACAGATAGTAAACATTCGGTATTTGCCACCCCAGTGTCTCCTAAACATCTCTGCTATGAGCCCTCATGGTGTGTTGTAATTGTTTCTTCTCTGTGACTGCTTCCACAGGACTGTGTGTCAAGGGCCGTTTCCTACCTCTCTTTCTGCCTGTCTTCCTGCATTAGACTCAATAGACGCTTGCTGAGCTGTATATATTATATATCATAATATATATATATATATATTATATCAACACTTAGGTTTTGCTGGGGTGGGGGTAGCTTCTAGCCTTTGCATCATCATCTCCTCTTCCCTCCCTCTATCATTCCTACTGAAAACATCTGTCATGGAGTCCCTTTCAGGTACAAAGTCTTAGGAGTATGTTACAAGAGCCTCATCGGACTCTCGATGTTGGATGATGTATTCCCAGGGCACTCCTAGATACTCAAACATACTTATGTCTGAGTAACCTCCCAGCTTTGCTATTCTAATCTTCTCAGCAGGAAGTTCTAGAATACCTGTGACCCCTATCAGTTGTTGATTTCTGCAAATTCGTTAATTTTTATCAGTGAAGAATAGGTTCAAACCATCAAGCTGCTATTAAGTAACTTTCCATTGTAAGATATGAGGATAGGTTTGAGGATGCAGGTGACTCTGAAGTTGACTCTGCTGGGGGTACAGATGACTATTAGGTATCTCAGGCCTTGAGAGGGGTGGACGAGAATGTCAAACTCCCGTAGGATGTGGTGATGCATTGATAGAGACGGGCACAGGGTTTAACAGGAACACAGAGTAGGGCTCTTTTCCTCAATGAACTTTGCACCCTGTGAATCCCATTGCTTCTGATTTTAACAGGTGGCTAGGGGAGCCAAGTTACAGCCCCTGCCCTCAAGGACTTTGTGAACAATAGAAACTAAGAAGCAGTCAATGGCTATGTTTATTTTAAAAGCTCTGTTGCTAATCTTCCTGCATTGGGAGAAAACAAAAAACAAAAAACCAAAAAACTTCTAAGGAACAAAACTTGAGGACATGTGAGGTTTTCGTTATTTGTTTGGAGTGTGAGATGGATTCGGTCAAGAGCACCCTTGATGGTGGATTCGGTCAAGAGCACCCTTGATGGTGGGAGGTGAACATGTCTTATGGCTGGCTATGTGAGGCCCCTGTAAGAAATAACAAGTTCTTCCCTCTGTCTTTCATGTTAGCTTTATTTACATATGTGAACTTGCCCGCCTGCTTCCCTGACACTTGCTTCTCCATTAGCTTCTGTTTCTGATTTTTCTCTTGGTCTGCAGCTCCACATTTTTACTGCTTCTCTCAGAGTCTCATTCTCCTGTCTTCCTACCACATTTTTTTTCTTTGTATGTTTGTGCCCTCTTTTAACATGGCCTCTTCTGCCTCTACCTCCATGTTCTAAAGCATACCTGTCATGCCCAGGTCTGGGGAGGAAATTTTCACTTCCAGCTGTGCTTTGTGTGATGTGAAAGCACATCTGAGTGTCTGGGTATCCTAGGAAACAGAACTCTAGTTTCTGAGCAGAGCAGATTCCTCACACTGTCTTTGTGAGACACCGTGAAAGGGGAGTCTCGCACCTGGGCGGCAGAGGAGGCTCAGTGCTGGGTCCAGCCTTTGTGCAAGGGGGAGGCAGAACAATGGCCACGTTTTCCCTCAGTCTCTATCCCTCTACCTGTCCTTGAAGTTTCTGTGTTCTCTTCTTTCTTTTCCCTTTTGTCTACTTCTACCATATTTTTCAGTGCCATTTTTTGACATTTCTCTTTGTCCTTTTTCCTCTTTGAAGTTACACCATCCTTTTCTCCGCATCCTTCTTTGACTTTGTAAGCTAGAATCAGGAGTGGTGTCTGAGATTCTGTTCCTCCCTGGCGTTTCTTTTCAGAGGACGTTGTGGGAGTTGGGGGTCAAGAAAGATGGAGAACACTTAGAAGGCTTGCCTATGACAAGTTCTTTATGAGAGTAGGAATATTTCATTTTTTTATTTTGAGATTATATGAGCACAAATTACATAATATTTTCATTTATGTATGGGTGTGTGTGTGTGTGTGTGTGTTCATGTGTGTGGGTGGGTGCAAGCACAAGCTTTCATGGTGCTTGTGTGTGGAAGTCAGAGGACAACCCCCAGGTATTGGTCCTAAGGCATAGTCTACTCTTATTTGAGACAGGCTGGTGACCCTGGACTTTCAGGAACCCACTGATTTTCTGCCTCCCATCTCACAATCACTGGCCTGACAGGTGTGCCTTACCATGCCTGGCTTTTTGATGTGAGTTCTGGGGACTGGAAGTCAGTTTCTTGGACTTGCAATGCAAGTACATTACAGACTGAGCCAACTCCCCCAGTCCAAAGCATAAAATCCGAAAGCTAAAAGAAATCTCCACCACTCATTCCAATAACCTAAATCCAGCATGGGCATTCTCTGCATGTCCTAATGTGAGTGAGCTGTGCAGCATCAAGTGATTGCATACTGCTAATGGGAATGTTCTACCACCCCGGGGAAGCCTGTGGGGTTGGTAGCTAATGCTGTGTTCACAGTCATCTCTGTGATTCTGTTGTCCTGGATCAGCGTTCTCAGGACCTGTTGATCTCGAATCTGCTTCCTAGAGCCGTAAGGCCTTTCATATGGCTCTTTTTGCCTACATTTGAACTCTTTCAGAGAGGTTTCACAAAGAATAGTTAAATCAACCTTTCTTGCTACTATGAAGTCTTCCAAATGAGTCATTCCAATGCTTCTGAATAGAGGGGCTAATCTTGGAGAAGTTATGAGGGATAAAAGTTGTTATCCCACAAAACAAAGAATAAGCTAGCAAATTTAAGTCAATACTATTGATCTTGTGTCAGGAGCAATGTCAGTTTTGCACTTTATAGTTTCCAGTACACTTTTTTTTTTTTTGAGATAGTATCTCACTGTGTAACCTAGTCTGGCCTTGAACTTGGAGTTCTCTTGGCTTGGTTTTATAAGTGCAGTCATTACAGGCATGTGTCACTATGCTTGGCCCAGAACACTTTTCATCTTCAACACAGTGTAATTTTGTATCTAAAACTAGGTCATTGTACTCCTCAGTTTTATAGATGAAAAAAAAATAATAAAGCACCTAGAGGTTGAGTGACTTGTATCAAGTGGATTGTTCTCTGGGCCAAGACTTAAACCTAATTCTTCTCACGCTTAGTCCTCTGCTGTTCCACTCACAAATATATGTGTGCCCTTGTCCCCACCAAGTACCAGCATCGTCCTTGGATTATATGCAATGCGTTGTCTTATTAATACTTGCTCCACACAATCCAAGAGTGTTCTTGTGGATTTGCGTTATGTGTGTTTCTGGGTCTGACTGTGGACGGTGGGAAAATGAAAACGATGAATCCCAGTTCAGATCAAAGAATGGTTTGGGGCAATTAGAAAACATATTAACAATGTATAATGACCACAGGCATAGCTCCCAGTCATGAAGATCGGTATAATATATCTATTTGGTAACAGTTCTGAGTGTCCAGGAGGAGAAGAATAAGTTACTTCTTCACTGAAGTTAATCCAGACAAATTCTTTAGAGAGAACAGGAGATGGGACTGTGGAACTTTGAAATAAAAGACATAAGGGCCTGGGAGCGTGAAAGGAAGGGGAGGAATTTTACAAGGGACAGAGGAAAGGGAGGGACCAGGTTTGGTTCAGGTGTGGGTCTTATGTTGGAGACCATGTGTTCTGCTCATGATTTGGGACTAGGACTCCAGTACACTGGTAACTTCTCCTTTGCAAAGTGAAACCCAGATGGCTATATTTAATTCCACTCGACACCACTGGTGATTCACCCAGGCTCAGGTGCACCCACATACAGCTGGCACTAGCTTTGTGTACTTTCCAGGCAGAGCCTGCTACAGCCCAGCCTCCCCATGAAACAGGAGGGGACAGACAGGCTGTGGTAACCTTGACTCTTTTGTGTCTCCGCCACAGCATCCTGGCCACTGCGGGAACCCACTTCAACACCCATGTGGACCTGCGGACCCTCCGGGCTGTGCGTGTCCTGAGGCCTTTAAAGCTTGTGTCAGGAATACCTAGTGAGCACCTACTTTCTTCTTTCTGATTGGCTAGTATCCTAAGTTGGATCCAGGGTGTAAGTCAATGTGAGACAAGAGTCTTCCTGGAAGGAAGCCCTGATATGCAATAATTGGGCATAGCATTGTACTTACAAATTTAACATTTCCTCATATTTAAACAACAATGGAAGATTTTTTTAAAAAAGGAAAGTAAGGAAAACAACAGAATAGGAAATGAAGATCATTTCTTATTGTATCACTCTGAAATAAATGTTAATTTGATGTATTTTTTCATTCATTTTCCCTATGCATTTTAATATAGTTATAATTATTATATGTGTGTAGTTTTATCTGCTGAAATAAGTGCATTAGTTTCCTAAGGTTAAAAATTCTTATATGTGTTGTCAAAGGCTATTTGTTTGCTGATCAGTGTTGTGTTCTTCCTCCAGTGGGCAGAGAGCTGGTTCCGAGAAAGGATAAGAGAAAGGCTCAATTTTGCCCCTGCTCTGTAGGATTTGTACCCTGGGGGGGGGTTGCCCTAATTTTCTTTGAGCATGAAACACAGTCTAATGAATTTAATCTGTTTTCTGTAAGTTAGCATGGAGGAAACAGAAGGAGGGTAATATGGAGACAACTGATCAGGAAGTGGAGAGGAGAGAGGAATGGAGAAGAAGAAGGGATATAGGCGAAGACAGTCTTCAGTTTGACTTGTCTTGGTCATTCTCTTTATGAATGGCACCTGTCATCTCAGGATTAATGGTTCTTCTTCCATGGAAGACTTGACCACCCAGGAGAGGATCGATGAATCACCTTGTCAGGAGGCCATGAAATTGGACTCTGCTTCCTTCCCTTTCCTCTCCCTAGGCCTGCAGATCGTGTTGAAGTCCATCATGAAGGCCATGGTGCCTCTGCTGCAGATTGGCCTTCTGCTCTTCTTTGCCATCCTCATGTTCGCCATCATTGGCTTGGAGTTCTACAGTGGCAAGTTACATCGAGCATGCTTCACGAACAATTCAGGTAAGGTCACTATTTTCTGCCTGCTGTTTTCCCGCTTCTTTTCCTCTTCGGTCATGAGCATAATTTCAGGGAATTTGGAGCCTTGCTGAAAAAGCACACTCTATTCCAACTCTAGAATTACAATCAGAAACTTCCTGGTCTCTGGCCTTTTGGTGTACAACCAGTTTAAAGGTCCGCTTGACAGTTAAGTTGCAAAACACGTAGCCTCCTTTTGTAGTTGGATGGGTTCAAATAGGTGGTCTCGGCTTTTCTATCCATGGTAGAGGGCTTTTAGGATACATACCCAAGCCATCAGTCTGAAAATGCTCTGGAGAACAGAATCTTTGATCCACAGACCAGTGGGAGGCTGAAGACCAGAATCAGATGGGGTCCCAGTAGATCTGTAAAGAGAGCTTTCTTCTGTGCTCCATCTCACACGTGTCCTGCCTCTCTGTGAAAGAACTGAGGGAGCTCTGAGGTTGGCTTGTCAATTGTGCCTTGGAAATGGTGGGATCCACAAAACCCCATTTCTCATATATTTGTGTTTTATTTGTTCTTCAGAAAGCTAAATAGTGTACTCTAGGAAGAAAGTCAGGGAGGGAGTTGGGGGGAATGAAGGACAAATTAAAGAATCCTCAATAAGTACTGTGTTTTTATGAAAATAATCTCCAAATGGTTTTTACTTTACCTCGAGTTTAAAACCAAAACTGTATGCCTGAAAAGCAAAGGGTTAATAGACTATAGCAGCCATTGGTTTACAACTGACCTGGAGAAACCCAGGGAGAACCAAGGTCCATCCTGATTCCTGGGGTTGGAAAATATTAAGATTGTGCCGTTCCCTCGGGGTCTTCTGTGTGACCCAGTCCTGTGAATTTCTGTGGTAGTGCAGACCAAAGTAGAACCTGGCTGGGATCTGAAGAAGACAAAGAGAGGCTCTGGTTTTGTTTTGTTTTTTCCAGAAGCCATTTTGAGTTGCACAAGGGTGTGAACTGAGGGGTCTAGGGAGGCCAAGGTGGGAGTGGGCCTGAGGCATGATGGTCAGGCTTCTGTCTACGGCTGGAGAATCGCTTGCTTGTGGTTTCCTAAGATCATTTCCAGTTCATGCTAAGCACCGTGTGACTTGTCCTCCCACTCTCCAAATATATCTGCAGGTATTCTAGAGGGATTTGATCCTCCCCACCCGTGTGGTGTGCAGGGCTGCCCGGCTGGTTACGAATGTAAGGACTGGATCGGCCCCAATGACGGGATCACCCAGTTTGACAACATCCTTTTTGCTGTGCTGACCGTCTTCCAATGCATCACAATGGAAGGATGGACCACTGTGCTGTACAACGTGAGTGAGCCGGCGGATGGGATGGGGATAGGGTGGAATCCTGGTGCTGTTTGGTACCTCTGGAACAGAAAAAAACTGGGGGGAAAGTTGAGGTTGTCTATAGTCAACTTTAGAACTTAGCAGAGGCTAGTGGGTGGGGGGTCATGTCCCCCTTTGGCTTGGCTTTTAGCTGAGTGGAAGTATGTGTCTTATTGCAACTGGTAGACAGCTTTCTGTCATTCTGCCAATGGGTGAAGGAAAAAGTTAAATCAGATTACCTTGTTGTGAAGAGTTTGGGATCCTCATGGTGTAGTGGGACATAGTGAGGTGTTCTAATAGGTGTAAGGCTCTCAGTTACTGTCCCCAAAGGGCTCGCCATCAGTTTGGAAAGCTGTTATAGTGGTTTTCAACCCCAGTGGCCCATTAGAGTCAGCTGGGAGCTTTAAATATTATACTGTCTGGGCTTCACTCCAGGCCAATTAAATAGGAATGTCTAGGGGTAAAGGGCTGTCATTGACATTTTTTAAAGCTTCCTAGCTGATTTTAATATGCAGTCACTGTCAAGAACTACTTCATTACATGTCCAGAGAAAGCATGGTTAATTGTAAGACTCATTAGAATGCTCTCTGAAAATTCACGTTCCTAGGCTCCTGCCCTGGAGATTCTGACTTTGGGTAGCTCTGTATAATTGGTGAGCTGTGCTTTTGATGGACCCCTTGGTTATTCACATGGTCAGACACATTGGGAAGCTCTGAGTTGGTCTATGAGACACAGCTGTCCAGCTGCCTGGGAGGGATGCCGGAAATTCCAGCAAGGAGACAGAGGTTAGACAAAGTGACCATGGTGTCTCTTCTGCCTTTCAGAGTCTGATTTTAATAAGTTACCCAAGGCATGGTACAGAGTCCAAGTTCAATAATGAGCATTGGGGAGAGGTATTTTTTTTAATGTTTATGAGACATAAGTGGGCAGAGTGAGCAGAGCAACTTGGGAAGGTGCTTATGAAGGATGGTATCCTCTGTGCCTTTTCCTTCAGCCATTGTTGGTCAAGGCAGGTACATTTGGAGTGATGATCCAGCTCATGCGCACTTCCTTCACTTGCCTTTATCTCAAAGTTCCCACTGTTCCCTTCTGTTCTTCTCTTAATCTTTTTAATCTGATCCCACATGTACAAAACTTAGGTGGCCACAGTGTGACTTATATAGAAAACAGCCATTGAGAGGATAAGGGCAAGGAACAAAGATGGTATGAGGCCTATACATGCAGGTACTTAGGAGCTGATGGACCAGTGTAGTCAGCCCCCTTGATGCTTAGGTTCCAATCTAGCTATGCTACCAGCTAAGGGTGTAGAATTTTTCTAGAACATATTAGGTTATTTAGTCCTAGGATAGCAGTGCCCAGACTGAACATCTACAGACAATTTTGTCTTTGTCATTATCTCCTGAACTTTACAGTACAACTATCTACATAGCATTTGCATTGGTATTAGGCATTTTAAGTAACAGACAAATTATTTAAAGCAATGGGAAGTTGGATACAGTTATATGCAAATACTGTGCCATATATGGGACTTGAGAAACCTCAGATTTTGGTATTCATGGGAGGTCCATACACCTATGTTCTACAGATACCAAGAAATGACTAAACTAATTTGAATCCATTCCCGTGCAGGATGAGCAAGATACAACTGAGAAATTTAGCAATAAAGAGTTACAGGCTGTTGTGTTCAAGTTGCAGAGGGTAGGCTAGAGGTCTTCAGAACCAGGAGATGCTCAGCAAGTTCTAGGGTGCTGTGACCCAGATGATACTCTGGGATTCTTAATAGCCATGGGAGGCAGCAGGGAGCAGGAGACGAGCATGGTGAGGACAGTCCCTTCTCATTGGAGATGTGAAGGTTGTCTTGAGGCAATGCCACTAAGATTAGCCAGGAACCTCAAGCCATTTATAGCACCGGCCCTGTTGTGGCTGGTGTCACTTGTGGGGCTTTGAAAGTGATGAACTTCAATTATATGTGTAGACTCACCTAAGTGATGTGATAAATGCATGGAAAGCCCAAAAGGAGAGGTGTTGCATTTGAGGATATAGGTGTGATCTGCCATTCCTCTGGCCAAGGATCAGGTGGTGCTGAGACATGCAGGAGTGAGACAGAGGAGCCACTCATCACTCTTGCATTGATTCATTTGTTCATCCATTATTTATTTCTACATTTGTTGACTGAGTAGCTATTCTGTATCAAGCACCGTGCTATAACACTACAAAGATGGCAGTTGGTGTGGGGGGAGGGGCATGATCTCCGCTCTCATTATTCTCTCTTCAAGTTCCCATCTCTCCACTTATCTGCCAGTTGTAGCAGTAGAGGATACATGGAGCAACAGTGATCTTGGCTCTCCTCTGCAGTTTTGATCCATGAAAGAAGCAGGGAGGAAAAGAGGTCAATTACAGATCCACTGAAATCTTTCATCACAGCAGTTCCCAGGGCCACAGACTCCCACCTTCTCTGAAGTCCAACCTGTTAGTCATTGAACTGAAGCCACTTTCTGGCATTGATGGTTGGGTCCAGGCATAGTGGAACCGGTTGAACAATAGAGTTGGTGCCTCCAAAATAATCTTGGCTACCCATGGGCAGAGAGAACTCTGTGTACTCTGAAAAACATCACTTGCCCAAGCTCTGTAGCTAGGAGCAGGGCATGGAGCCAGGCATCACGGGCAGAAGTGATAGTCATACTGAGGTGGATAGCTACATCCTGATTCAGGAGAAGTAAAATGAAAATGGCATTCAGTTTTCAGCAAGCGGAACAAAGACAAAGTCTGGATTCTCTGAAAGAACCATCAAAACTGACCTCTTTTGGGCAAGGACCTGAGGTATGAAGCAAGATCAAATCAGGGCTGTGTAGAGGAGATGGGCACAACTTGTTGACTTGGGCCTCCTGCTACAGGGCAGGCTCCATAAGACCAACGCTTTGGACCAACTCTTTGGAAATAGGACTGGTTGAAGTAAAATCACATTATACAGATTTTCTATTTGTTGAGATTTAACTATTTGTCTCTGAAAGAAAAGGGGGTTGGGCCATGTAGATCAACTAACAGCAGAAATGGTGTAGACAAATGCACCTGCCAGTTGTTTCTGTGTGTTTTCTCTCCCTGACAGCCCCATTGTCAGGGACCCATGGAGACAAGCACCCAGAAATGGCAGAAAAATTTCATACTTGAGAATTGCTTTTTTAATCTTGGCACACCAATGAGGTTATTGGGGTTTCTTCCCGCAGGTGTGTGAGTGAGGAGTTACTTATAAGAGCATGCGTGACTCAAGGCAGCTATGCCGCGAAGAACCCCACCCCAGCACCGGTGACAGTTCATGGAAACTGCATACCTCAAGCTCTCTGACCAACTTGCAGACAGTGTGGCAGGCTGGACGATGTCCTCTTTCTAGTGGTTGTTAATGAGTTTATAACTTCAGAGAGGAAACTTGTAGATCCTCTAAGTTTTGCTTATTTGTGAATGTTTTGATCCCTGACCTCCCTCAAGATTTTTTTCATGTGATTTAAACTTAGACTTTGTGATGACAAAATGATACGCACACACATGCAATTTGTATACCATGGAATTAACTATGAACAATCAATCAGCTTACTGTCATAAGTACAAATATACATGTCTTGACATTTTATACAGGAACCACTATCTCCAGTAAAATGCAGACATTAAGATACTGACTTCCCTTCTGTATTGGTCAGGGTTCTCTAGAGGAACAGAACTGATGGAATGAATATATATGAAGGGGTTTTATTAGTGTGGCTAATAGCTGTCTACCAAGGGAAAATCTAAGAATCCAGTAGTTGTTCAGTCCACAAGGCTGGATGTCTCAGCTCGTCTTCTGTATACTCTGGAATCCCAAAGAAGTAGGCTGTAAGGCCAGCAAAGGAATAAACTTGCTAGCAAGAGTGAGGGCAAGCAGGAAAAGAGCAAAAGCTTTCCTCTTCCTTGTCCTTTATAGACATTGCCACCAGAAGGTGTAGCTCAGGTGAAAGGTGAATCTTCCTACATCAAAAGGTCTGGATTAAAGGTGGGTCTTCCTGCTTCAAATAATTTAATTAAAAAAAAAAAACCCTCCTAAACAGATGTATCCATCTGGTTGGTTTTAGTTAATTCCATGTGTAGTCAAGTTGACAACCAAGAATAGCCATCACAACTTCCTGCCTTCTCATTCTGGGATGGTTCAACTCACGTAACTGATGTTTCCTCAGACAGAGCGCTAAGAGAAGGGAGCCTCTATCTACCACTGTCCCTCATTTTCAATGTTTGCAACAAGTTTGCAAGACTAATTTGCCCTAGTTCCACCCGGGCTAGTAAGGAGCCTTTGTTATTATACTACAAAAAAATCCTCAAGCATGAGGACTCAGTTCAACCATTTATCTGAAGTGTTGTCCCAGTTTCCTCTCTATTACTGTGATAAATGTCATGACCAAAAGCGTGTCACCTCGGGAAAGGATTCATTTGGCTTATACTTCCAGGTCATAGTCCATCATTGAGAGAGGTTGGGGCAATAACTCAAGCAGGACCTTGAAGTAGAAGCCATTTTCTGGCTTGCTTACAAACCATTGCTTGACTAGCTTTCTTATATGGCCCAGGACCAACTTACCAGGGAATGATGCTGCCCACTGTGGATTGGTCCCTCCTATACAATTAATTATGAAGACAGTCCCCCACAGACATGCCTACAGGCCAACCTGATCTGGGCAATCCTTCAATTGAAACTCTCATCTCAGATGACTCTGGGCTGTGTCAAATTTTGATTAAAACCAAGTAGGAAAGATGAAAAGGTTTTTGTCCCTTTCTGCTCTACAGACTCTTCATCAGTGCCTCTGATGACCTTATATCACTCTGTCTTGACTACACTTAGCTTCTTGTGTGTGTGGCTTCTCTCATTATCATGCTACACTCTAAGGCGATTAGTCAGGGTCACATTGTCAGGGCTACATGGAGTTTCCCAGGCTTAGTTTAGTCTCTACTAAAATTTCAACTCTCCTTGGTCAAATTCCAACTGTATTCTTGGCTTCTCTTCCTCCTGTGGTAAAAAGAATACAAAACAGTTCAGTTCTGCTGGCTGCTCCTACCTGTTTGGACTATAGCTCCCAAAGGTCTCCTCAACTCACAAACTCCCTGGCACTTACTAATTTAATTGATTTTATTTATCCTAAACTTGATAGCTGTTCCTTTTCTAGAACGGCATGTTCTTTCTCCAATCAGTTCAGTTCACTCAGCAAATGTTCCTTTGGCTTGAGTATTAACTTTGAATCCTCTTCGCTGGGGCTAGATGTGGCCAGGAGAATCAACTTTCTCCTGATTTGGACCTGAGCTCCCTTTCTCTTTGTCATTCTTGTTTTATGTTGTTTACTGATTTTGTTGGCAGTTTTCTTGCTTTGGGACTAATACTCTGACTGTCGAGGTTCTCGGTCCCCATCTGCAGTTATTCAGGTCTCTGCTATCCATGTCCAGGTTTTCTGTTTGTTTGTTCTACATGTCTGTAGCTGGATTTACCTCTTTGCTCATTTGCTGTTGATACAGATATGGATGTGGAGCTCTGCTGTTTTTCCAGATTTGTTTGCCTGTCTCTACCTGGGATGCTGTGAGCCACTGTGGTGGAAAAAGTCTTTGAAGATTTTACTGGCTTTTTGGCAAAAAGAAGCAACTTATAGTCTGGGTGCTTTTGAGAGCCATCTTCACTCCCTAGAAATCCTTTGGTTTATGCCAGTGGCTCTCTTTTATCCTGCCTTCTAGCTGTGCAGTTAGTATTTGTTAAATTTGTTAACATCTGTTCAGTATTTGCCTCATTGAGGTTTTGCTCAGGTATATGATATACAAGCATGTTGGGGGGAAAACAAGAGCCCATATTCTAGGGCTAATGAAAAAAATTCCACTTTCTTTTTGAAGTAACTCTGCTGTTGTGGTATCTATAAAAGATACCACAGGTTAAGGGATGAGAGACTAGGGACCATGTGGAATCTTTGCTTCAGTTATCCATCTTCTATCACTTCCTCCATGTGCTTTGATGATAGGAGGATATCTGTCAAAGCTTGTTTGACAGATGAGTGGCAGGAGCAGTGATCTTTTCATGGAGCTAGGATAATAAGGTACCTCATCTGATGATCTAGGAGCTGACCCAGGAACAGGTTACTAACATCTGGGAGCACTTGGAGGTAGTATCACTCATGCTCCGGAATTAACCATTTTTCTTCACATTACCAGCTGCCATCTGTACCTCTCTGTTCCCGTGAATGACCCTGTCATATAGGTGCTGCTTGGATTCTAATACTTCTGTATTCTAATACCTGTGACTCATCTGATGAGTGGAGAGATTGATAAGTAGATCCTGGAAGCAAGTCTGCCCCCTTTTCTATGAAGGCTGCAAGGTAAAGTGTGCTCAGTGAAGAGCAGTAGCTTCATCCTCATTGCTCCCAAGTACCTGGCACCACATCTTATTTCCAAGTTCTTCAAGGAGGGAAGGAGATTGAGAGAAATTGTTTGTAGAACTCACAGCAAAGGCTTTTCTCTTTTCTATTTACTCTCATAGGTATTTACAGACTTATACATTGACTTCTTATTAACTTATTGAGTATTTATTATGTGCCAGAACTATTGTAGATACTGTGGATATAGCAGAGTCCTCACATTCATGGACTTTCCATCTTAAGGAAATAAGTTTGGAATAAATAGCAAACATATGGAGTATCTCAGGTAGTGATAAATGCTATGGGAAAAATTAGGTGGAGAAAGGGTAAAGGTGTCTTCACTTTTAAAGGAAGCTGTCAGTGGGACCATACTGAGATGATAGCATCTGAGTGAAGCTGGTAAGGGAATGAGTTAGTGGTTTTCTTTCTTGGTTTTTCTATGTCCCACATAGCTAGGACAGTA
>CABHPH010161577.1:0-11759 GCA_902168325.1 Peromyscus nudipes | reverse complement strand
GAGGCAGCACAGGAGGTGAGTAGCTGTGCTCCTCATTTCTGGCCTGGAGCCGGTGAAGCCTGTGGCTGCTTACATGCTGTGGACCCTGTAAGACAACTCCTGTCTTACAGTCTCTCAAGGCTGCAGTCAGCCTGGCATGCTGGTGGCAGATGCCTCTCATTCCAGCACTTGGGAGGCAGAGACAAGAGGATGTCTGTGAGTTCAAGGCCAACCTGGTCTACACAGCAACAAAAAAGACTGCAATGACTTTCTCATGATCACCTGGCCAGACAGTGGCATCACCCTGCTCTGAGTGCCCACACAGGTCATTTCTCTCACTGTGTCCCAGATCTGAAGACATCCCATGATTCCTGCACAGCACAGAGACAGGGGGCAGAGAGCAGAGCTGCAGGTGTTTATTATAATCAGCTTAACAGACTGGACAAGGAGGGGACAGGTGTCTGGATTCCAACTTCAGGAGGGAAACAGGACAAGGCAGCAAGATGACACCAGATCAGTCATCATATTACATGGAGGTTACTTTGGAAATAACTGCCTTAATTTTGTCTATGATGTCCTTGGTATAGTATTCTGCGCATGGTGGTCTGACAGTGATTTCATGCTGGAAAACAAGAAGACAGAAAGGGGCAGAGGTGGTTACAGGCAAGGTGCAGACCTCAGCGGGGGACCAAAGTCACCCATGCTGAGGCCTCTCCTTTTCCACAGGGAAGAAAATTCCTGCAGTGATTCAGGTCTCCAGCTACAGACTCTGCCCAAGGGAGCTGCAGCTCATTCACAGCTGTCAGGAGCAAGGCTGAAAAGCCACACTGGCCAGGCAGGGATGAAGGGGAGAAGGTGCCTGAAGGCATGATGGGGGCTAGGTCAGGAGAGGGGACAAGATAGCTGAGTATTTTGTTGATGTCCAAAACCTGAGGACATCTGTCCAGCACATTGGCTGTATGACCATGTTATACATACATCCCCTGTGTGGGTGTGTTACAAGAAATTCTTTTTTGGAGAGTACTGTGGTTTTGCAGGACCTAACAGACAAAATAAAAGTACTTTGGGATGTATAGAGTGAGAGATGCACTATTCAAAACATACGTCTGTGTAATCGAGCTGTGCTTAAGTAAGAGACAGAAGGGAGACAAGGAGCAGCTGTGGTGAGCAGCTGCAGTCACCCCCTGGAGGTGGGGGTGGCATCTAAGCCATGGAGGGAGGTTCTGGCTGAGGCCCTGAGGATGCCAGTGGCAGGAGGGCTCCATCTGAGACAGGGGAGTAGAGTCAAGGGAGGCTCCAGAGGAGGTGACACTGGCCAGTAGAAGTTTCAGGCACCTAGCACAGAGCTGAGGGTGCCCTACCTGTGCAGAAGCCACACCAAGGACTGTCCCATGTCACTGCCTGTCCTGTGTGGGTGAGAACCCCTGTTTACCCATCGTGTGGGAGTGAGATGCAGGAACTTGCATAGAACAGGCAGGATGTGTGCCAGGCATGCTGCATTGACATGTGATATCGTGGGCAAGGGTTTGAGTGCTCCTTTGTCTATGCCCTGACACACATTACTGACTGCATGCATCATTTGTACACAGCATTCTACCATATGCTGCATGGAGGTGTGGGGGTAGGGAGGAAATTACCAGAACTTCGCCATCCAAGGCTTTGGCTTTCAATCCTCCCTCATTGAAGCATTCCTGGATTTTTTCCAACGCCTTCCTTTCTTGGTCAGTAGGTTCAAACTTGGAAATGAGTTTATTCAGTAATTTCTTGTCTCCGAGTACCGTTACAGTATAGGCTTCGAAGTAAGGAAGACATGCTTCCGCTGCAAACATAGAAGGACATCATTAAAGGAGCCCCATGCTGGCAAAAGAGGAGGCTCAGGGTTTCTCACATCTACAAATGTCCTAGCTGACCTTCCACACAGTCCTGCCCTCCCAAAGGCTGCTGCCTCCCAGACACAGCACACAGTTTCCATGAGACAACACTACCAGCAGAAGGGGATATATGAGTGTGCCAGCCTGCATATCTGACCTTCACATAAGTCCCACACATGACTCAGCTTCAACTGTGCCTGCAGCTAAGGGTCATCATCACCACCACACCTCCGTCTCCCCATCCCGCCCACCCCAACTGTCCCAGTCCAGAGCAGAAAGCTTCAAGGGTCTTCTGCAGGACTCCTGGCTAGTGACCTCCCAGGGACCCCCTAGATCTGCCTCAGGGCACTGCTTAGAGATCTCTATGGAAGAGAGATGGGGTAAGCAAGGGTCAGAAATGTTCCCATTCTCACTTGTCTGGAAGCCCAGCTCCCCGGTCACCAGCAAGGCCAGCAGAAGCAGAGTCCCCTTCATGGTGCAGAGTGCTAAATGCTCTTCTCGGAGCAGATCCTGCTGCCTTATCAACTACTGTCTCCCTGAGCCAGTCCCGCCCACCTCCATCCCATCCCACCCCAACCCTGCCTCCCAAGAATTCCAAATGCCTTTGGGCAAGAACCTGGCACCTATGGATCCCCTCCCCATGTGCATGGGGGAGTGAGCATAGGAGCCCCTCCCACTCTGAAGAACAAATGGCTGGAGACATCCTGATGTCATCAGTTTCTGGACAAAAATGACTGTATCTTTGCCAAAGACAGTTAGAGCTGACCTTTCTAAGCAGGCACATGCTGAGCCAAATGTCCTGTTGTCCTGGCCCCAACTGTCACCTCTGCTTCCTGGTCACACTCCTCCTCACCTCTCCTGACTCCAAGCATGTCCTCTTCAAGCTTGGAGGTGGAAACACACCAGTCGAGGAGGGTTTCTGTCACTGTGGGCAGCCAACAGCCCACAACACTGCATCTGCCTGAGTTCAGGATCTGAGCAGAGGGTGTGTATCTGGGGCCATACCTGGTCCCCCTGGACATCTTGGCTGCTGCAGCCTTTGGATAGACCTCTGAGGACATGGGGGCACCATCTGGACTTTTAGTGCCTCCCAGCCTGGGTAGAGCCTGTGTTGTGGTCATGTGGGTGTCTTCAGGGCAGGTGACGTTTGTGCACTACCAACAGCATCTGCACACTCCCCTCCCTGCCACGGTAGCTCATTCCTGTTGTCCTTCTCTTGTCCTTGTCCTCGACCAGTGAGCAGGTCTCCAAGAGGTTCCACCAGTACAGTCCATGCGGTGACAGCAGCGAGCAGAGGGAGGGATTCATCCCTGTGCCATGAACTCTCTGTTGTCACAGTCCCACAGGCTGTCTATAAATTAGAGTGCTCCACTGTCCACTGGCAGTGCTGTGTGTGTGGAGTGTCTCAAGTTCAAATCAACCTACCACCCTCAGAAAGACTTTTGAGCACAAAGGAGATTGTCAGCTGGGCACTGTGAGAATCATTCCTGAAGGCAGGAAGTTTGCAGGGTGTGATGGCTTTCTTGATGGTCATCCTGACTGGATTTAGAGTCACCATAGAAAAAGCTCTGGCTCTGTGGGAGTTTTCTGGCTAGGTTAATTGATGTGGGTGTCTGACTTTATGTGGGCAGCATGGACCAGGGTCATAGGGGAGTGGAAAAGAGAAAGTAAGCTGGACAGTCACGTCTCTACTTCCTGATTGTAGATGTGATCAACTGCGTCGAGTTCCTGCACTGTGCCTACCCCACCATGATGGACTGTGTTTCTTCAAACTGTAAGCTGAAAGTTGCTTCTTCTCTGGAATTTTGTCAATAGTTCAACAATACTTTTAGTGGAGTATTTTTTGGCACATGCAAAGCCCTGAGGTTAATCCACAGCACCACACACAAAAACACAGATGACTAAGCAGATGGCTTAGACTGTAAAGTGCTCATTGTGCAAGCCTCAGAACCTGAGTTCAGATCCCCAGGGCCCCTGTAAAGAGGTGAGTGTGGTGGCACACACCACTAATCCTGTGAGCTCCAGGTTCTATAAGAGATCTGTCTCAAAAGATAGGCTGGAAGGCTGTTGAGATAGCTCAGTGATTAAAGGTGGTTGCTGCTAAGCCTGATGACCTGAGTTCAAATCCCAGAACACACATGGTAGATGAAGAGACCTGACTTCCTGCAAGTTGTTCTCTGACATTCACACACACACACACACACACAAACACACAACACACACAAACACACACACACACAAACACACACACACACACACACACACGCACGCACACACGAACACACACAAGCACACACACACACACACACACACACACACACACACACACACACACACAAGCAGATGAACACACACATATGAATGATGTCTGTGGAAACTGGCCCAAGGAAGGAACAAGCTCCTAATGGTCAGTTATCAAACAATTTGAACAACAAACGAAAAAACATCATATTGGATTATAATATGATTGTAAAATAATATATGAATCCATGCTGGTGTGAATGGTTGGTGAGCAGATAAACAAGCAGCAATGGAAGACAGTGTTCTTACAGAAGAAACTGAGTATTTGTAGATGCTCCTCTCAGGAGGGGAGTTTACCTCCTTCAGTCCTCAGTGTGAGTTACATGTTTCCAAAGGAAGAAGCAAGGTGAGCTGGAGGATGGTCCAGTCAGTAAAATGTTTGCTGCATAAACTTCAATCCCCAGACCCAGGAGCAAAGCCAGGGACAATGGCGTACCATGTAATCCAGCCCTAGGGAGTAAGTCCACCCCTGGGCCTCACTGGCCAGCCTGCCTAGCCAAATTAGCAAGCTCCAGGTTCAGTAAGAGACCCTTTCTCAAAAACTATAAGGTGGTCAGCTATTAAGAGGACCGAGCACCCACCTGGCAGCTAGCAACCATCTGTAACTGCAGTTCCAGAAGTACCAACACCTTCCTCTGGCCTCCACAGGCACTGGACACACAGTGCAGAAGACATTCATCCAGGCAAAATCTCCATGCACATAAAACAAAAATAAACAAGTCCTTTTAAAAAGCAGAAATAAGTCTATAAAACATGTATGTGTGTATATACGTACACACACACATATATCTACACACACAAACATATTTATATGGTGGGGAGCGGCTCAAGGCACTTGTGTGACTCTGGCTGCCATGTGCACACACATATGTATGCTATGTGTCTTATAAAAGATTACTATTGCCCAGCCAGTCTTGGTGGTCCACGCCTTTAATCCCATCACTCAGGGACAGAGGCAGGCAGATCTCTGTGAGTTGGAAGCCAGTCTGTTCTACAGAGTGAGTTCAAGGACAGTCAGGGCTACACCGAGAAACCTTGTCTCAAAAACAAAATAAAGAAATAATTAAAAAGATTGCTATTGCTGTGATAAAACACTGTGATCAAAAGCAAACTAAGGAAGAAAAGGTTTATTCACCTTGTACTTCCATATCTCCATTCATCATCAAAGGAAGTCAGCACAGGAACTCAGGCAGGGCAGGAGCCTGGAGGCAGGAGCTGATGCAGAGGCCATGGAGGGTGCTGCTTACTGGCTTGTTTGCTATGGCTTGCTTGCCTGCTTTCTTATAGAACCCAGGACCATCTGTCCAGAAATGGCACCACCAACAATGGCCTGGGCCCCTTCCCCATCAATCACTACTTAAGGAAATGCCTGCCCAGGGGGTGGTAGGTAGTGCATGCCTTTAATCACAGTGCTTGGGAGGTAAAGACAGGTGGATCTCTGGGACCAGGCAAGCCTGGTCTACAGGGTAAGTTGGAGGACAGCCAGGGCTACACAGACCCTCTCTTGGTTGAAGAGAGACAGAGAGAGAGAGAGAGAGAGAGAGAGAGAGAGAGAGAGAGAGAGAGAATGCCTTACAGGCTTGCCTGCAGTCCAAACTTATTTGGAAAAAGAGGGATTTTCTTTTTTTTTTTTTTTTTCTTTTTTCTTCTTTGTTTTTTTTTTTTATGGTTTGATTTGGTTTGGTTTGTTTTTTGGTTTTTGGAGACTGGGTTTCTCTGTGAGGCCAGGCTGTAGTGAGTCTCTCTGTAGGCCATGTTGGCCTCGAACTCAAAGAGATCTGCCTGCCTCTGCTTCCCAAATAGTGGGATTAAAGGCATGCCCCATCACTACCTGGAGGAGGTATGTTCTTAGTTGAGGTTACCTCCTTTGTGATGACTTTAGCTTGTGTCAAGTTGACATAAAACTAGCCAAAACACCATGTAACTACAACACAAATGAACATTTGCATGGGTCCACACACAAGTGCACATGCACACACACACATACACACACACACACACACACACACACACACACAAGCACACAATAGGAAAATGTGAGGCGATGGGGAGACAGTAGAGACATCTGGTAACAGAATATTAATGGTTCAATGAGCAGTTCCAATCATGGGGGAATGTGTAGAAGTCATGTGTCCTCTGACATGCGGGGACAAGGCACTTAACCTCTTGATCTACAAGACGCCTAATGCAGCTCTGCAGACTAGCACAGCGCTGCGGGTGTCACCCAGCAGAGACACTTGAGAGCGGCTGGATGTCCTTGTCTCCATTCCTATGCCGCCAAGAAGGAGAAAGGCCACAGCATATGGCACAGGCCTCAGCAGCCCACGGGACCTGCAAGGTCATAAAAACAAGGACAAGAGGACATAGTGACAGCTCACAAGTGGGTCTTAGTGCTTGGCACCTCTTTGCCAAAACAGATACCGGATGCAGATCCTGTTTGGCTGACCAGTAAGTCAGAAGGCTTGTGCCTCTCTAAGTCTTCAGTAAACTTCATCTGTCACCGCTGATGGAAAGAAAGTGACAGTCAAGTGCCTTTAACAACAAACTACTTAGTTCTGACTTATCAAAACACTTAGAATCTTTACTTTTAAAAATTAATACCAGCCAAATTACATAAGCACTTATATAACGTGAATTGGGAGGTGGGGCAGGGAGGTTGAGAGTTTGAGGCCAGCCTGGGCTACGTGGAAAGGTACTCTTTGTTTCATGTTTTAAGGATGGTCATGTTACAGAGTTGAGGGAAGCGAGACAGCCCTTCGGCCATCTAACCAGCATTTGTGGAGACCTCCTATGTGGTGTCCCTGGGATAAAGAGACTGTCACATGCCTTGTTCCCCTGAGCCCTTAGACATCCAAGGGACACCAAAAAGCAGCCAGTGCAGGAGGTGCTAGGGAAGGGGGCAGGGTTTAGAGTCCAGTGCTGTGTGGAGGCCGGGTGTGTTCTTAGACACCAGAGATCCCCGTGTACTACAGTGGTGTAATCTGTGTTCCATGGCTATGACAAAACACCCAGGACTAGGTCATGTATATGGGAAGGAAGTTAATTTGGTTCATGGTCTGGCGTCCCGAAAGTCCAAGATAGAGCAGCCACATCTAGCCACTGCCTGGCACTGTCTGAACTCACGGTGCAGAGCAGAAGGGGAGTGGGAGGGGTGGGAGGGGGGGTGGTAGAAGACAGTAGGAGAGCAGAGGCCCCCAAGATTTCCGACCACCACCATACACTGCCCCTCAGCACTGGCACTCCGGGGAGCACGGCTCCAGGTGGGTTTTGGTGTGGCCTGGCCGTGTTGAAACCGTAGCAGGCTGTCCCTCTGATAGCGTGGGTTTGGATGCAGTCTGAGGAATGAAGCGTCACATCTCACAGCCAGGTGAAGGACAAGCACATCAGACAGTGAGGCAGAGCGTTTGGAGGCCCTGGTTCTCACAGGGGTCATCCTTGCAGGGAAATGGTGTCCTACCTGGTACAGAGGTGCTCTGAGTGACAAACAGGCCAGGTAAACGATGAGTTCTGGTTTCAGGGGCACACAGAGTGCTCAGGTGACTGTCAGAGTCCAAATCCCGCCTTGTGGGAGCCTGAGGCAGGTGTGTCCAGTTAGCTGTCTGGGATCCTTTGCTCACAGAATTAGAAAATGTGGGTGGGGGTGGGGACGCCCTCCAGGTGCTGGCTTGGGCTGCTTTTTTTACCCCCATGTGTCACAGCAGTGAACAGAGGCAGCTGGAAGGTGGGAGCAGCAGCAGGTGGAACCCTCCCATGAACAGGCCTCACACTAGCGTGGACCCAGAGCACCATGGTTGGCGTTGGTCTCCACAGCTCCCTGGACCTCTGCTGGCAAACAGGGCCTGAAGTTCCCGTCCTCTCCTCTGTACCCTTTCTCCTTCCTCAGACTCTGCTCTCTGCCCTCTCTTGCTGTGATGCTTCCCCTTCCTGCCCTGTCCCCTGTCAAATGCTTCAGCAACCACACACCCAGCCACTTGCCTGCTGACCACTCAGCTGTCACTCCCCTGCCTCAGCCTTTGCTGCACTGCCTGCCACCTCCTTCGCCATTGCTGTCTGTTCAGCCCACGCTCCTGAAAGTAGGGCAAGGAAAACACCGCTCAACAGAAGACTTTTGTGAGGCCCCAAATGGCAGGCCCAGGGGAGAGAGTGCGAGCTTGTCTCCCAGCCAAGTGGATGAGCCTGAGCAGCTGCTGCCATGGGCTGGAGGGACACTGGAGCCTACCACAGCATGCCTCTTAGCAACCCCCTTCGCTAGGGCATTGCGGGGAGGGGAGTGCTTCCCCTCTCCCCTGCTAGACACTCTGAACCAGCCAGACAGAGGTGTGCCTTCAGAACCCAGGGTAGCCAGCAGAGATGGCCCTCTAGTTTTCCCAAGGTGTCTGTTGGGTATTCAGACTGGCCGGTGCTGGCACCAAGGCAGTCATGCTGGCATTTTGACGGAGAGTCAAAGCCGCCTGAGCAGCAGACAGAGTTGGGCAGTGTTCAGTTAGGGCTCAGGGTTAGGGCTCAGGCGCTCCACACTGAAATGCCTTTGCTTAGTTAGGAGAAAATGAACAGGATGCACTTGCAGTATGAACCAGAGAACGCACTGATGGTGATTATTAACAGGGCTCACCGGGTCATTCTGGCCTCTCTGGGACTCCCTGAGGGGACCAGGGTAACCTCAAATTCACTGAGTTCACCTGCCTCTGCCTCCTGAGCGCTGGGGTTGAAAGTGATTGACACCTCACACCAGGCAGTTATTAATGGATTTTAACAGTGCTTCCCACCAGCCTGAGAGAAAGCTCAGTTTGACACACACACACACACACACACATACACACACCACATACACACACACCACACACACACACCTGAAACACACATACACAAATACACACCATTCTCAGGAGGATTATGAACTCAAGACAAACCTGGGCAAGATCCTGTCTCAAAAAACCCAGAAACATCAACAAGGGCTTAAGAGGTCAAGTTTAGCTGGGTAGTGCCTTAATCCCAGCACTGTGTGTTCAAGGCCAGCCTGGTCTACTGGTGGAGTTCCAGGACAGCCAGGACTGTGTGTAGAGACCCTGTCTCAAAACAAACAACCACAACAAAGGGAAGATCAAGTTGAGGGGTGACTGCCACAGCAGGAGACTTCAGGGTTAGAGATGGCTCAATGAAGCCAGGGAGCCAGTGACAGATGGGGGCAGGGACACCACAGTCAGTGCAGGGGTCTCCAAGTGGTCTGTGATCTGGCCTGTCCTAGACATGGCCCACTAGGGAGGCCTTTAAGTAAACATTGAGTTCCCTAGTGTGACAGGGTGACAGGCCTCACTCTGGAGGCCTGATTGAGGGGCATTTGCCCCTCTCCCTAGTCATCAGTTCCTTTGGTCACATGACATGTGACCTTAAGCAGAGCACTAAGAAGGGACCAACTGAGCCAGGGCCCTTTGTTGACCAGGATCTTATCCTGTAGCCAAAATACACATCTGCCCCTGACACAGCCCCAGGGAGTTCCAAGCAGTGTGTGGGAGGAGTCTGGAGGGGCTCAGACCCAGGCCCCTCCTCCCCACTGAGCAGCCCAGGGCAGTTATAAAGGGCCAAAGCTGGGCAGGGGCACCTGCCACCATTACCATGAAGCTCTCTGGTGCTCTTGTGGTGCTTGGGGTTGTCCTGCTCCTGACATCAGGGGGAAGTGGGTACTAGGGTGTGGGTGTCAGGGGTGCAGGGTCTCCAGGGCTCTCCAATTGTCACTTCCCAGGAAAGACGTGTGTGTGTGTGTGTGTGTGTGTGTGTGTGTGTGTGGTGTGTGCGTCAGTGTGTGTGTGTGTCTGTGTGTATGTGTCTGTGTGTGTGTCTGTGTGTATGTGTGTGTCTGTGTGTGTGTTTGTGCATTTGTGTGTGTGTGTCTGTCTGTGTGTCTGTGTGTGTCTGTGTGCATTTGTGTGTGTGTGTGTGTCTGTGTGTCTGTGTCTGTGTGTGTGTGTCTGTGTGTGTCTATGTCTGTGTGTGTCTGTGTGTGTGTGTTCTGATTCAAGACTTTCAAGGGAGGATCACCTTTTCTTTTTGTTCCAGACTGTGGCATTTGCCCAGCTATAAAAGAGGAAATTGCTCTTTTTCTCGGCCCATCTCTGACTGACTATGTCAACTTCATTAAACAATACAAGGATGACCCTGCCACATTGCAAAATGCTGAAAATCTGAAGAAATGCGTTGATAACAAGTTGACAGAGGAAGACAAGGAGAATGCAAAGAGTTTGCTGGTGAGTTCTCTGTGCCTGGCCTGGGAGCCTGTCTGCCGACCTGCTCACCCCAGGTGAGGGTTGGAGATTGTCCCTCCCTACCACTGCATATTTCTGTGAATCGAGAAATATGACTCTCCCCACTGAGAATGTCATGAGGTTGGGGCAGGAAGGGACACTCAGGCGGCCTCAGCTGGGCCTGGCTGTTCAGTTCAGCTGAGCCAGACTAGGCCCTTCAGGATCCCTGCCCCACAATACCACTTGGCCTCCATCAGCCTTTCTGGCCCAGCCTCCCGAGTCCAGCCACACCAGCACAGGGCCTGGCATCCCTTCCCCAGCCTGGATCTTTATCCTAACTTTTCAAGTCTACCCCCACACCCCCAAGACACTCATCTTTTCCGTGTCCTCTGGACCTCCAAGGTCACTGTAGAATCCAGGCCTGGGACCCTCAGGTGGAGAATCTCGTGGACTCCCCTTTTGTCACTAGTACTGGTAGGGAGAAGTCACCACCTCAGCTGCATGTGTCTGAGGGTCATCACGTGACAGGAATCAGTTCCCTTGTGGAGCTGCAGCTGCCCTCAGGTCCCACCAGAGCCCCGCAGGTCCTCCCCAGCTGCTCCTCCATTCTGTCCCACAACTGCCCAGGGTGTCCCGAGGGAGGCTGGCTCTTTCCATCAGGCTGGATTGGAGGCTCTTTACAAGGCTTGCCTGCATGTGGTTTGATGGAGACAGGGTGGAGAGGTGGCTCCCTGAGCCTGGTCAGTCCCAGGAGCTATGGCACACGGGCTGTAGGTCCCTCCCAAGAGGTTCCCCGTGAATGACTGGTGAGATCTCCTTCACCTCTGAGGCCTCCCCCGGCTTTCTCTTTGCAGGCGAAAATAGAAGCTAACGAAGCGTGTTGATGAATCCATCTTTGCCAGAAGACTCAAGAGAGCCACTTGTCTGCTCACCTGCCTAGATGTAGCAAGCCTACCCCTCCCCTCCAGGTGTCTAAGAACAGGATTCCAACAATAAAAGCCTTGCAATTCACAGGGGAGCCTGGACTGTTTGGATTTGAGATTGGGCAATGATTGGGTTAGAGGACATGGCAGGGACAACCGATGGGACTTTGAACTGTCACCGCTCCATTTCAGCACTGCCAAAATGCCCCTGCAGAGCCCATTAGGCCATACTAGGAGACCAGTCACCTCAGCCAGAGTTCTGTCACTTTCTTAGGCCAGGGTCCATAGGGCACATACATGACATCCCCAGTGGAACTCCCCAGGAACAGGAAACAGTGAAGGACCAGAGAGGCTAAATGTCTACAGAGGATCACACAGGCTCCTGACAGCAAAACCTGTGCCTTCTGCCCACCGCTGGGGACATGGGCCAATGGTGTAGTGCATGT
>CABHPH010161576.1:5513-35261 GCA_902168325.1 Peromyscus nudipes | reverse complement strand
ACACACACACACACACACACACACACACACACACACACACACACACATGGTTCATACATCAGCCCTAGCTCAGTTCCCAGTACATGCCATAGGAAACACACACCCAGATGCACAGTTAGAACTTACGTCTGGCTTCAGAGAACACTTCCTCCTTCCCTACCATGGCACAATAACTCATCAGCCACTATTTGTTGCTCTCCACTTCCTCCAACAAAACTCTGGTCATCTTCCTTCAAGGTGAACCACTGTCCTTGTAATAGTTATGTGTTTCTTAATCATTTAATATGTGTCAAATTGTTCTGGTTTTCAGAGCATCCCTACCCTTTCTGAATGTGTCACTAACGGAAGTTTTTGAGCACAGTGTTTCTAATCCCATTTTACCTGTAAGCCCTGTGGGTTTTATTGTGTGATTTTACACAGTGCAGTGATTTCAGGAGCCATATGTCCTGTTATAGCAAAACTGATGATTCACTAGCTCTGAAGAGCAGGTGGAATGGCCCATATCATTTGACTCCCCCTACACAGGCACAGGTGCATGTACATACATGTCAGGTCTTTCATACTGCTGTTTTTTGGATCCTGACAACTGCCTTCTTTGGAGGCACATATTGTAAAGGGTTGAGACAGTGTGCACAATGGGCCACCGACTCTCTTGCCCTAGAAAGTATTCTGATTCCTCTTAATACAACAGTTCCATATTAATATGCTGTTTTAATCTTTCTAGAAAGATCTTATAGCTCCATGCTCTCTCACTGCCTTTTGGAAACAAGGTGTTTCCTGGGCTAACAGAAATGACATGGCACCCTATCCAGTGTGTCTTCACTTAAGTCATTGTCAGGGCCCTGTGGACATCTTCACTTGCATCTCCCAAATGGTACCATCTCCAGTTTTCTCCACTGGGCTGTGCTTCTGTCCAAGGTCATGGCTGGCTGTCCCTGAGCATTCCAACTACAGTTTATGGCTAGGCACCAGGGTGTTTACACAGTCCAGGATATGACTTATGTGTTTTCCCTCTGTCTTTGGTAACCTCATGATAGGTAGCTCTGGCTAAGACTGTTGGCAGTGTTATATAAAATTAGTTGCATAATCATGCTTTCAACACTGTGAGACCCCCACCTGCAAGAGTCTCTATTGATTTATATATGATATCACTCCTTTTTTTTACTTTCCACAGATTAAACTCACCTTCCATCCTTCCACCAAAAGTTTAAAATACAAAAGGATCAGTGACCAGACAGACAACTCCAGTGATCTCCATCAGGTGAGCATTATTTGGTTAATTCAAATTCATTATACTATTAAGGAGATTGGAGACCTTTTGGTACAATGTGCTAGAGGAGCAATCAATCTGCATTAGATTCCCCATTGTTGCCACTCAGGTTTAGACCTTTTGGAGATATGATCCACTAATGTGTTTCAGATCTATTGATTCATCCCAGAAAGACACCATTGAAAACTCAGAAGTCACCAAATGAACTTTCCATTAAGTTTGGAGACGATGGTCACAGCTCATTTGACTTTTATGAACTAGAAAATGTGATGTCGGCCACAATGGCCTTCTATTAGGGGAAACCATGCGTTTAGCCATGTAGCAAAATACTGTAGTCAATTATGTGAACACACACCTATTTTACACATGGCTGGCTCTGCCTTTAAATTATTAAGGATGTGCATTTAGCTTGTTTTAAGGAGTATTTACCCCAAGAAAGAGATGGGTGATAAGACTGTTCAAAAAAATAAATGAATATTTTTCATTTCTATTAAATACCTTTTCAATAAGAAAATGGAATTGAGCAGAGAAACATTTTTGGCTGTTTATTTCTTTACTGCAGAAGAGGGGAAAACACGTGATCTATTTGCTTTTTGTAAATGAAAGAAAAGTGTGCATTATAGCAATGGAAAAAGTCCCCAATCAGAAACAGTTTGAAATCCATCTGCCAGGTAGGAAACCTAATGATAATATAAAATGAAAATGACAATAGAGAGAAGGGGAAAACTATTTAGATAAGGTGGAGTTTCCCTTTCCTGACGTTCATCTTGATGGCGTATTCTATCAACATCATTTTCTCTCAATATACTTATGTTTATATGAGTATTATGAATAAGCCAGACTATATTAATACTAGACTCATTATTATTCTATATTTCAGCAAGCATATACTGTCATTCTGAACATAATTCTAGCCAGCAGCAAGCAGGATCCACCAACTTTGAACTGTTACACATTTCACTTGCGTCCCTCCCCATAACACACTGTATGAAAACATAGAATGTCGGAAATGATCTGACCCAAATCTCTCCTTTTCAGAAAATGAATTAACCCCTATGGTGTGAACTAACATGCTCAAGGTCACACAGTGATATGTCCAAGGTCTAAGAGTTTCCAAACATAGCTCATCACAAACATATCTTTCTCTATTTCTATCTCTTAAAAATAATCTCCCTCTGTGGGTTTCTTTGATAAAGAAATAAACAGCATGGATGTTCCAAACACATGTACAGCCCAGTCCAGCCTACAGTGCCTTCTTTCGGGAGTCCATCTTCCCAAGTCTGTTAATGCTTTCCATCTTTTAATCTGCCAAAATTAGCTTTCTGCTTCTTTCTGCACATCTTCATTCCTTTGCCCTCTCCTTAACCCTTGCATTCCCACAAATCATCCTGACTGAAACAGGTTGATTCCGGTTTCCTATACTAACAGTATCTGTTCTTGTCTTTGCACACAATAGACCAAAGTGAGCATATTAACTAATTGGAACTGGGTAGGGGGTAAAGAGGAATTCAGGGTTGGTTTATGGGAACCCAGCATAAGTACCCGGGATCCACAGATGTGGAAGGAACAGCACAGATAGGTATGTCAGAAGTTGTCCTAAAGGTATTCTTGTTGGTGGATGGGGAAACAGAGAGGTGGGGCAAACAAACCTGCCCCAAGTTCAGCAGGAAGGCAGGGGCTAGAAGCAGTGGCTTGAAGAGCCACCAAGAGCTGTTTTGAGGTTAGAAGTCTAAATGAAGATCACTCAAAGGTAGAAAATGAAACTGTGTATGGAGCTTATGCCCTTAAAAGGCATTCATTTCATTGAAGTTCCCAGTAGAAAGCTTTGTGTTTGTCTAAAAATCATAACCTAGATACATATTGCTAACTAATGGATTTAAACTATAGCCAGAAAGAGTGAGTGAGTGTATTGTTCTCTTCACTTTTCCTCCACTCTGATACACTCAGTGTCAAAGAAAGCATGTGGTAGATGCTTTTAAATTTATGTTGGAGGCTGTTGAACACCATTTCAATGTGAGGTATGCAGTGGAGGCAGGGAACAGAGAGGACGTGGACACAGAAATTCAATAAAACAGGGGGAAGTGCTAAGTCAGTGTTTCTATTTGTAAAGATAAAGGAGGTTGGGGATAAGGATGAACCAGACATTATTAGCATGATATATAAGCATTGCACGGTGCCATTTGTAACACTTGTATTAAGAATAAATTGCCTGAATAAATTCCATTATTCTAAGAAATAGCACAAATAACAAGGTGACGGCACCAGAAAAAAAATGAAAATAATAATGTAGAGATTGTTGCAATTGCATGTTATGTCCCTGTTTCCAATCAAGGATCTAGTTAGGAAATGGCTCAGACCAGAGGGTGGAGTCCATTTTTAATGTCATGGCCTTGAATCAAATTGAATCCTTTTAGGACAGGAAGTTATGGAGTTATTGTTAATAATAATCTGGATGTATGGCAGACCCCATCCCATGCACTATGTTAAATGTTTCATAGTAACTACTTGAATCAGCTGCAGAAACAAGGAAGATTAGTGTTACCTTTCTGATTTTATATATGCTGGACCTGAGACTTCTCTACATCGCTTGCTCAAGATAACACATCTGCAAACTTGGAAGATGTTCAATCAGTTCATACATATGTACCTTTGAGTTACTCATCTATTACTTTATGTGTTGCTATATTATATGCATGATATATGTTTGTGGTGCACATAAATGTGTGGGTGCAAGTTCTTATGTTCAAACATACTGAAGACACAGAAGGTCATGTCTCTCTCTCTCATTCTCCACCTCATTGCTTTGAGACAAGGTCTCTCTCTGAACCATAGGCTAACCTCTTTAGCAGGGCTGGACGGCCAGTAACACCTTGTGATCTGCCTGTTTCTGCCACTCCACTTCACTCCACTTGACCTGAGCTCATCCATAATGCTGGAATTATAGACACATACAGCCAAACCATGCTTGTCATTTTTATATGGCAGCTAGGATTTGAATTTGGGTCCTCATACAAGAAAAGCAAGTGTTCCTATCCATTGAGCAATTTCCCTCATTGACTCTTCTGAGCTTCTGTTTTCTTTTTTTTTCTTTTTTTTTCCTTTTTTTTTTTTTGTTTTTTTTGAGACAGGGTTTCTCTGTGTCATTTTGCGCCTTTCCTGGAACTCCCTCTGTAGTCCAGGCTGGCCTCGAACTCGCAGAGATCCTCCTGGCTCTGCCTCCTGAGTGCTGGGATTAAAGGCATGCACCACCACCACCTGGCTCTTCTGTCTTCTTAACCAAAAGGAGTAGGGGTCAATGAACTCTACCTAACAGGCTTGTTTGATGCACCATCTGAGAACGCATGAACAGCACTGGGCCTAGTACTTCTACAAATGGCAGTAGCTCTCAGGAATAATTTTTATCCAATTCATAATCATTTCAAGGTTTTGATGATTTGAGTCCCAATGCACAGCTGTTTCCAATGTCACTCATCCACTTTAATCCTAAGCTTGGCTAGACATCCCAAAGTAATGTTCTCCATTTTCAGATCTACCAGGATCCTGTTTCCTACATCAGAACTTCCATTGATGTGAAAGTGCTTAAGCAGACTTCTACCACTTAAAAAGGAAGCATACCTTGAGACCATGGAGATGGTTCAGTCAGTGCTCAATACATGAATACAAGGACCTGAGTTCAAACCCATCACCCACACAAGAAGGTAGGTATGGCAGTGCATGTGTAATTCTGAGGAGGCAGAGACAGGTGGATCCTTGGGGTTCATTGGGTGGCAGACACAGAGGATTTGGCAACTTTCAAGCCTATGTGAAATAAGGTGGACAGTGCCTGAAGAGCAACACCCGAGATTGTTGTCTAGCCTTCACATGCATGCACACAATTGTGTTCGAGTACCTCCACATTCAAGAAAACACACACACACACACACACACACACACACACACACACACACACACCAGCGCATCAGCATTGCTCTTTCCTACCTGCCTGCTACCTGAACTCAGAAAGCTTAGAATCCATTTCACAAATTCATGCTCCTCAGGGCAGAAAGGAGTTCCAAGTCCGCACAAACACATGTGTTCTGTTGACTTTCAGGAAACTGATGTCGAAGGTGGAAGAAGACAAGTAAGCAAGTCAAGATGAAGAGAGGGTTGCTGCACAGGGACTGGTCTACAATGCAAGATGCCGACTCTAAGCACTGCCAAACCAAGTAAGATCCATCACGGGGACAGAGCTCCATGATGAGGAGGTTTCCTAAAGGAAATCGAGTTCTAGGATTAATACTTCTTCCAGGCAATCCATCACTCCTGGGCACTTCACTTTAGTGTATTTCAAAATTGTTTCTCTCTGGCTGTACATTTGAAAGATTTAGTGGCAAGAAGAAACTGGCATACATTCATATGGGCTTTCTTAAAAAACGTTTTAATGATCAGAATTGTTAATGATTACTGGTTTGGTTAATTTTTCAGATTATTCTTATAAATTAGAAAATATTTAGATTCATCCTGTTGCTCCTTAAGTAGTCTTTAAAATATCAAGTACCATATCTGTTGGCTTTTACATACTCACTGTCCCAGTTAGCTTAAGTTGTCAACTTGACACAGCCTAGTCATCTGAGAGGAAAAGCTTCAACCAAGAAATTGCATAGATGTGATTTCTGTGGAAGATTATCTCGAGTACTTGATGGAGAAAGGCACAGCCTACTGTGGGTGGTACCACCCCTATGTTCTGGCTGTGTAAAAAAGCTAGTTAAGAATAAGCAGTAAGCCTGTATGAGCTAGAAGGCAGCATCCTCCAAGGTTTCTGCTGAACTTCTTGGTGTTGAGTGAATTCACTAGTCAGAGGTAATGCTATGTAGACTAGCAAGCAGGCCTAGTTTCAAGTTCACAAATGAGCTCCTGCTCTAGCTTCTCTCGATGATGGGTTGTGACCTATAAACTTAGATAAACCTTTTCTTTCTCTATGTTACTTTTGTTCATGATGTTTGTCTTGGCAATAGAATGAAACTAGAACAGAAGTAGAATGCATACCATATTAAACAGTGGACAAAGAAATAGGAGCAACCATAATCATCCTCAGTGTGAGGCACAAACACACTGGGGATGGAAACAGATGGCTTCTGCAAGGATGCACCAAATTGCACTTGCCAGGCATAGAACTACACACAAGCACAAGCATAATGTGTGCCCCAAAAGGGACCCAATCCCAGAAAGGGAGTCCAGAGCTAGGAAATACACAGGGTAGTCATGTCTGAACTGAGAGGCAGAAGGTAACGAGTAATTACCAAACAGAGATAGTAGAAGGGAGTGGGGTAGAGGAGGTGACAGCATTAGGAAGTCAAAAATGAGTAGTGGGTTGTGGTGTGCAATGGACTCCAGGTTGTTGGTCTTTTAAGGGGGAGATCGAGGGTTTCCATGACTCAGGGAGGGAGTAAATTATGTTACCAGGCTTGGTCATACTCTCCTTATAATAAGTAGGCAAAGACCTAACCAGGTGTTTATTTTCATGGAAGATAGATTTGAGGTGAAAGAGAGGAAAACTACCCAGCAAAACCTAGGTGAGAGGTGACTTGGTCATGAAGAATGAGGAACATATTGGTTTCTGTGACTCCTCAGCAGCAATCTGAGGCATGACATGGTAAGGTTAAAACATGGCACCTGGCAGGGTTTCTACACTGGATACCTCACAACTACCACCTGAGAAGATGGGGGCAAGCAATGCTTTTCAGTCATAACAGATGTTAAACTCCACATAGGCTACATAATATTTGAGGTGGAGTTGTCCACTAGGCCACTGGTATACAGCTGAGTCTCCAGTCTTCAACAGCTTAGCCTTATTTATGATGGCTTTTACATCACCCATGGGAAAGCAAAAGAGTTCAGAACCTTGGAGAGCAACTTCCTTCACTAGGAAGATAGGCAAGAAAATTCCTTATAGTTCTCAAAAATGAAGTACAAAGGATCATTAAATGTGGGGAAAAGTCAACCTTACTAACCATCAAGTAAATGCAATTTCAAACGTCACTGAGAATCCATCTCATCCTGAAGAGAACAGCTACTGTCAAGAAGGCTGCTGAGATGGCTCAATGGAGAGATGTGATTGCCACCAAGGCTCCTGACCTGAGGTTGATTCCTGAGACTCATGTGGCAAAGGCAGAAGACTAACTCACACAAGTTGTCTTCCACATGTGAACACACACACACACACACACACACACACACACACACACACGTACATGTCATTTAAACACTAAAAACAAAAACAGTAAGTGCTATGGAAGATAGTAGAGGAAAAAGAAACTCATACAGTGCTGTGAAATTATGAATGAATCCACTCACTATGGAAATTAGTATGGAGAGGCTTCAAAATCTAAAATGAGAACTAACAGGTGAACTATTGTGTAGTCCTGGGTGTGTGTGAAGCAGACTGACTCAGAACACCACAGACACACTCGCAGACCCATGTTTACCACAGTATAACTCACAGAAGCCAAGAAAGAGACCCAGCCTAGACACACATGAAGAGACAAACAGATAAAGAAATCATGGAACATATATACAATGGGATTTTATTCATTCATAAATAATAAAGTTAGATCACTTCCAAGAAAATGGGTATTGAGAGATAAGTGAAATATTTTTCTCTCATATGCAAAATCCAGATTTTACACATGCAAACCCATTACATAGAAGGAGAAGGGAAGAGAACCATTTGCCACAGGAAGGGAATTAGCAAGAACAGAGAGAGAATAGAGGGATGAATATGGTCACAGGATATGATTCACATAAATGAATATGTCTTTATGAAAGCTAGCACATTCTGTGAAAAATAATTAGGCCCACAACATGACTCCATGGGTAAAAGCATCTGCCACCAAGTCTGAAGAACTGAGTTCGATCTTCAGGACCCACAGAGCAGAAAGAAAAAACCAACTCTTCCAAGCTGTGGGAATATTAGTAAATCTATCCACTATGGAAATCAATATGGAGGGACCTCAACACACAAACATACACACACACACACACACACACACACACACACACACACACACACCACTAAAAATAATAAATAAGTAAATACTTTTGAAAATCAAGCAAGGAATTATTTTAGAGGAGAAGTGTGTAGAAAGGAGATTTGCAGACTCAGGGGA
The DNA here is from genome assembly GCA_902168325.1 of Peromyscus nudipes. NCBI lineage: Eukaryota > Metazoa > Chordata > Mammalia > Rodentia > Cricetidae > Peromyscus > Peromyscus nudipes. The sequence continues at coordinate 26,846 of CABHPH010161576.1, read as the reverse complement.
GACGGAGCTTTGAAGGGAAGGCATGCCTTCGATCACCAAATCCACTGAAGGTAAAAAACAAAAGTCCCTAAGAACTCCAAGGAATGGGAATAGTTAAGAGGGGTCAAGGTAAACTTGGGTGTGGTAGTATTGTGTTCCCCAAAATATTGTGTACCTTAATAAACTTATCTGGGGTCAGAGACGGAATAGCCACAATATGAAACAGAGGTTAGGCAGTGGTAGCATACGCCTTTAATCCTGGCATTCCAGAGACAGAAATCCCTCTGAATCTCTGTGAGTTCAAGGCCACATTGGAAACAGCCAGGCACGGTGATACACGCCTTTAATCCCAGAAAGCACGCCTTTAATCCCAGGGAGTGGTGGTAGAAAGCAGAAAGGTATATAAGGCGTGAGGACCAGAAACTAGAGGCATTTGCCCTGGAGAGGCCTTTGGCCTGGAGAAGCCTTTGGCCTGGAGAAGCATGTGGCTGGTTAAGCTTTCAGGCTTCTAGCAGCAGTTCAGCTGAGACCCATTCTGGATGAGGGCTCGGGGCATGCAGTCTGAGGAAACAAGACCAGCTGAGGATTCAGCGAGGTGAGATAGCTGTGGCTTATTCTGTCTCTCTGACCTTCCAGTGTTCACCCCAATACCTGGCTCAGGTTTGATTTTATTAATAAGAACTTTTAAGATTCATGCTACACTTGGGTTGTGGGCAACTGAGGGCTAAATGCAGTAAAATGTTTAACACTTACTAAATACCCATTGTGTGCCCAAAACCTGCTAAAGACTGAGCCTGCCATGCTCTGGATTTTTCTGTTCTGAGGCAGCCTATTTCTATTCTTCATTAGGAAAGGTTGCACCCAAAGCTGGCAGAGTTAAGCAATTCTGGGTCTCTCAGCCCATCAATGGCTATGACTCTCTACCCTCCTAATCTAATGCCATCCCTTTTCCCACACACTGTCACTTCCTTCTACTCTTCTAAATAATTGTTTTAAGATTATGAACATTGGACTGTGTCAAAACTTATTATTACAAGAACCAAACCATCTGATTGGTCAGCCCTATGCCTGTCTCTCTGCCATCTTTTCAGTAGTAACAATAAGCAAATCTCCAGTCTCTTGGGTGACTCAACAAAGCAAGGTATGGATGACTGTGTGATGTGGGAACAGTTCTTCACCCACAGGATGTATTAGCAATTCAATTATCATTGAATCCACCAGAGAAAGCGAGAGATGACTCAAGGAAAGGCATGATAAACTATGTTCATCACATATTTCTCTGTGGAACTAAGACCCATATTCCAAAAATCTCATAGATACCAGGTGAATGGAAGTGTTGCCCAGTATTAGTTCTAGTGCACTGGGTTGACACATTTAATTGACCTTAGGAAAAATATATTATTCAGCCTCTTGTGAAATAGTAGATGAAGCCCTGTGTCTTCAGAGAAGAGGCTCAAGGAAGATGCTCCTTATCTACAATAATAAACAATGCTTGCTGGAAGTCTTTAACATAGTAGAACCTTCTAATTAAAGCTATATACACAATCTTATACAATCATTCCACTACTGTAGGATAGGTATCATCCCCATTCCCAACTGAAGATGATGAAAGTGGCCCACAGAATCCCACAGAATTTAGAGCAAGTATCAAGAGTAATCCAGTTACTACATGGAACACTCAAGATAGGACTGTAGGTCTCTGCCACCTTGTCTCTAAGATCCAAGTGCCAGACAACTTCCCTTAGTATAGGAAAATGTTGAATAACAAAACTCATTAAAGATCTCAGTTAATAGAGAGGGAAAATGGTGGCCATGCCTGGGTATATGACAGAGAGGAGGTAACAATGAGGGGAAAGGAGACACAGCAGTGGAGTAAAAAACATACCAGTAGGGAGGGAGAAGAAAGAGAAATAACTTAAAAGAAGATGAGAGGAAACTATCAATGTCACTCATCAGTTAGTCCATACCTACCTCCATTCATCACTTAGCTACCCACACAACTTGATTCAACATTGCTAAAAGACTCCTTCTACAGATAATAATGTAGTTACTCCACACAACATCAAAAAATCAGTCCTGAGTTGTGCACTGGGAAAAGCTCAGTTAGAGGATACTCAAAGTCACCAAAGTCTACTTCTGTGTGTGTATGGCAAGGGGTGGGGTAGGGACAAGGAATTAGCAGTGACTGACACAGGGGGAGAAGAGAGAAGTAGAGAACAGACCCAGCCAGTTCTCCAATCTTCTTACAAACACATCTGGAAGTGACTTAAATGCCAGAATCTGTGGCTCCTTCCTCAGTATACTCAGTGCAATCCCATGCCATCATCTCTCAGGATGTGTCAGATTCCAAGTTTGAAACTAACTCTTTCAGTTCTAACTTGCAAAAGTCAGTTTCTCCTTCTCTAGGTCAAGAGGTTCCTGTTATAAGGTCTAGTGGAAAATTCTCAAAACCAAGGGTCATGATGACTGCCTTTCAGGCATACATCTGCCATGAATTTCCAAAAGAACTTCAAAAAGTCATAGCAACAATCTGGTGAGAAATTCAAGGTTGTTAAATAAATCAGAACGTTTGGGCATGTATATGTCTATGCAGTATGTACATGTGTGCAGTGTGTAGGTGTGTTCATGAGTGCATGTGCTCATGCACTTGTGTACCTGTACATGTGGAAGACAGAGGTTGAAGTCTGGTGTCTTCTTCCATCATTCTGCACTTTTTTAATGGAGACTCCATCTCTCACTGAGCCCAGAACTTCAGTCTCAGTCTAACAGCCAGTATGCTCCAAGTGTCCATATCAAAGGCTGCCAAGCACATGGAAGTTTTATGTGTAGACCGAAGTTCAAATCCCAACCCTTGCACTACTTACAAAACAAGCACTTTATTTGACGAACCATCTCCAAAGTCTCTTGCTTGGTTGTCTGCTTGGTTGTTTTTTTGTTGGTTTTGAAACAGACTGACTCTGTATCACAGGCTAGCCCATAACTCATGACAATCCTCCTGCCTCAGCCTTCTGAGTACTGGTATTATAGGTATGAGTCAACATGCCCGACAATAAATAAAAACGTTTTTTAGAACCTCTAGGTCAACCTAAGAGGTGTGAGAAGTTCTGTTTTGGATTAAGCCACACATGATGCATGATTTTTGTTCCTTTCCTCTAGCAACTGTGTGCTTTCTGCTTACGTTAACTTTATTCCTACCCAATAAAGTATGTGTTACAAGGCACATATAACTTTTTTAGTATATGCAATTGTAAAGTGGGGCATAGGGAGCATCATCTGCCATGATAAGCAACACTTCCTGTCACACGTGTTATCTGCCACCCTTCAAATCTCAAAGCTCCAAGTCAAAATGTGGCCTCATTTGTCAGTGGAAATAAATGCCATCCCTCCCCCTCCTCTGGCAAAGAGAAGCTGTGGGTTATCATCATCACAGGCCCCTTAGAAATGAGAAGATAACATGAAAAGCCAATTTATAGAATTCCCAGGGGAAGAAAGTGCTCCACTGAAGATGTGCCCGGCCCATAGCCAAGCCTTCCAATGGATGTGATGCAGGTTTAACTGAAGCTTGAGTCAAATGAGAAAACATGGGCGCATTATTCAACCCAACCCAGCTGTCTATATAGATGATGCTTCCGGGCTGATTAATGGCAGGAAGCAAAGAGGAGCCACACAGACCTTGGCTGTCAAGGTCAAAGGCACAGGCAGATAGAACCAGGAAGAGCTGGGATGACACTCACTCTGGATTTAGCCTGCTGGCCTCAAGTGTTGGCTAGAGCCCCGGTGTTGTCGTTCCCTCTCAATTCCAGTCACACCACACACAAGATGGAGAGGCATATGGTGGCTTTCTCCCGACTCGGTGTAAATGCGAGCTCTAATTTAAGCTCCAAACCTTTGAGAATCCTTTGCCAATGAGATAAAATATATAAGCCCTGAGATTCTCAGCACCATATTTTTCTGCAATATGCCTGGTAGCACATGGTTTGATAATTTCAAGAGTGGTATCCAAGGCGAGGTATAGCTGAGAAGAGAGGCTAACAGGCACGTGCTCCCTCAGCCCTCAGTGGAAGCAGCACCAGGACTGCTGAGGAAAGGAGGCTGAAGCAAACACACGACCAGTGGCTTTACACTTCTCTATCCCACCAGCCTGTCTCTGTGGGGCACGGCCTTTCAGTCCTTCCTTTTTCTGCTTTTACTTTTCAGATCCAGTGTCAATTTTTAATTTTTTCATGTTGTTTAAAATTACATTTATTTATCCTGGGTGTGTGCAGGCACACACTTGCACATGTGCCCCAGCATGCATGTGGAGACTAGAGAACAATTTGCAGGAGATGGCTCTCTCTTTCCTATAAGTATGTAGATTCCAGGGATCAACGTCAACACATCAGGCTTGGCAAACAACAGTGTTACCCACTGAGCGGTTGTCCCAGACCATTTTTTAAAAACTTTCCTCCATCTACACACAATATGATGAGCACAGCTACACTCATACCCCAGTCCTTCCTTCCCTTACTATCCTTCCTTCCCATTTGTCCCTTCCTTCCCAAAGACAGCTTTAATTCTGTTTTCAATATATATATACATATTGGCTTGATGTAGCTACTTAAAACCTAGGACCTACAAATGAGGTCCGACATCAGAGAAAAAGCAGATGGCATTTGTCTTTCTGAAATTGACTTAGTTCGTTTAATATGATTATCTCTGGTTGCATCCACTTTCCTGCTAACCATGTGCCCTTGTTCTTCCTTAAGGCTGAAAATGATTCTGCAGTGTATCTACCACATTTTTCTTACCCATTCCTCTATTGTTGGAGACTTGTATTGGCTCCATAATTTAGCTATTGATTTGCCCCATATTCTGAAAGAGGCCACTGAAGCTTTAGAAAAAATCAAATAATTTGCTCCAAGTCACCCAGTCTGATGCAGAAACCAAACATTAAGCATGAGCAACGAGACTGTAGAATTCACAGGACCACAGTATAGGGCAGAGTGAGGAAGGATGACACACTGTGGTGGTGTGGTTCATATGCTGTAGGACAAAACAGAACTCCATGGCACTGCAGGAGGAGGGCTACCAAGACAGTCCTCAGTGGGAAACAAGGTCACCTTTTGACCTTGACTACTACCAGCTTGGAGCTCAAGATTATTGAAGGGGACATTGAGACAAGGTGGTTTTGCTAAAATGACTGTCTTTCATTCAGTCATTACTGAACATTTACTGAACACAGAATGTCAAGTACAAGCATTTAACCAAAGCACATGTCAGTTCTATGCTCTGGATTTACATTTTGCTCCACTTCCCCCCTTGTAAAGCACACATACACATGCCAAACCTAGAGAACCTGGCCATCAGACTGCATGGTGGACACTTGAATATGTTGGCTAAAAAGACAACTGTCTCTTCTATTTCACAGGGGAAAGAGGAACATAGTGTATCAGTTGTCCAACAGAATGCATCTCCTCTGAGAGTGAGACGTTGTTACCCTACCTAACTGGAGACAGAGAATTCTGGGAGTGGGTGAGTTCAGAGTCAATGAAGCATCTTAATGTGGTAGCTTTATGAGAATGACCCTCAGAGGCTCATATATTTGAATACTTGCTTCCCAGTTGATGAAACCACTGGTAAAGGATTTGGATTAGGGAATGTGTCACGAGGGATGGACTTCAAGATTTCAAAAGCCCATGCCATTCCAAATTAGATTTCTCTTGCCATCCTTCAAGATGTGAGCTCTCAGCTATTGCTCCAGCACCATGCCTGCCTGCTGCCATGTTCCCTGTCATGATGGCCACATACTCTAACCCTCAGGAGCCATGAAACAAATTAAATATTTTTTATAAGTTGCCTTGGTCATGGTATTTTATCACAGCAATAGAAAAGTAACTAAGACACTTAGTTTTCCAGTCACTGCTGTGAATATCAGGTCATGTTTCAAAAGGACTCCAATGAAGGCTGGAGAGACAGCTCAGCAGTTAAAAGCATGTACTGCTCTTGTTGAGGACACAACTTTAATTCCCAGCACCCACATCAGGCACCTCACAACTGCACATAACTCCAGCTCCAGGGGATCCAATACCATCTGGCCTCCTTGGGAGACTGCACTCATGTGTTTATATACTGGAAATATAACACATAAACATAGTCAAAAATAAGGCAATTCTTTTTTTAAGGTCCTATTATTGGGAAAGGCAGGACAATTACCTCCCTGTATTTTTAGTGCTCCCATACCTGGGCCACTTTCTCCTCCTTTAGCAACCTTGATAGAAGCAGGTAGACAATCGGCACTGTACTCTCAAATGTAGGAAGGCCGCCCCACATGTTATCTGCCAGCTTGGAGGCTTGCCTTATCTCTCTCCCTCAGAGTCCAAAACAACCCTTCTGCTGGTGAGGATACCATAAACAATTTGGAACAACATGGACTAGTGTGGGAATCTAGCATGCTAGCTACATTTTTCCCTGTGGGCAACTCAAAAAAAAAAAAACAAACAAACAAACAAGGGGAGAGAGGGAGTGAAAAGAGAAACATATCGCTTAGGATGACAGGACCCCTCCACGCACAGTCCTCGTCTACAGGCATCCATGTGTGCCCAAGGAAACCATTATTAAACCATCCCATTCCTAAGCTCCACTGAGTTTCTGTGCACCCCAAGAAATGTTTCAGGAGTTCGACTCGAAGGTTGTTTTAGCACATTCATAAGGTAGTCTGTCAATAAAAACTTACATATCATGAGCTAAGTCACAATCCTGTGAGCAGCAGAATGCTTTTCTTCACTGCTGCAGCAGGTGACTCTACAGTGAGCTGGCAAAAGCAGGCACTTGTCAATCATTACAGAGAGCCTTCTTGGTGCACTTGGGGAAGGGCACATGGCTTTCTGCTGCTGAACAAAAACACACACCGCCCATCTTGAGCCTCACCCCACCCCCATAGGCATCATGGGTCTACCTGTGCTATCAGCTTCACACGGAAGGCTTGTTATATCTGGCTTTATAACATTTTCTATGGAGGCGTTCAGCATCACATGCGTCTGATAGATGCTGGTAAACAAAACAATTGCTCAACAGCAGGTGGAAAATGGAACCATTCTGAGGTTTAAGATGCCACTGGAGGTTACAGAGGTCATTGAAAACCACACCGAAGCCGGAAGATTCTCAGTATCGGTGCCAAGGATCACCACAGATTAGATAAATAAATATGCTCAACTTACACAAAACCGCTCAGCTTCATTTTGCAATGTGCTGGTGGTCCCTTTTGGCTACTCAAATTTTCTCTCAATGTCTTTTATGACAGGAAATCAAATTGCTTTTTCAATCTAATAATACCAGATGCAAATACTTGGCTGAAAATGATCTGCATGTGCCTCCAACCTCAGCATCACACTTTGGCTTGAATGTGAAGATAAGGGTTATGCAGGTGCCCATAGTTCTTGTCCAACCTGTTTCTACTTCAGACACTGTTCTCATTGCTTCCAAGATTCACTTTCATTCACAGTTTTATAGTTTTTAATTTAATTCCCAAAGCCAGTAGTCTTCTGGTAGCTAGGAAATAAGAAGTTGGTTAGAAAATATAAATGGGGACAATATATATTGATCTTTATTTTGTTTTCCTCACAGCTGAAGCTCTCTGGGATCATGTGCCTCTTTGCTTTGTCTAAAATAGACAATAACATGAGGGAAGCACTGCCAGCCAGGTTTATAAAGACAGTGTTTCGTTGTTAGGCATCATCATTCTATGCTAAAACAAAATCAATAGTAGCAGATAAATTTCTGCTCAAATCTTTAATTGTTTCTTGGTCTTCGGAAGAAAATATTTCTGATTCAGATTAGAAAATAGAGAAGAGCATAAAATAAATCACTTAAGTCCTTGAGATAATGCCATGAGGCATTCTACTAAAAACTATCTATAAACATATAAGCACATATGAACATATAAAATACGCATGTCAATGAATGTGTGTGTTAAAAGGTTGTTATGGAAAAATGAGACTAGTTTACATTAAATACATGCTACATGAACTTACTTGTGTGCAAAACTGTTAGTAGCAGTAACATTCTAAGAGATGAATGGCCTCAGGTGGAAAGGCAACCTCCCTTCTGGTGTATGCTAAGCATTTACAATATTGCTGTGGGTCTCTCCTCCCTCTGCTCAGCATCTCTTTCCAAATTCACCATTGTATCCAAGCAGTTTCCAAACAAGGTGTTTTACCATGCCAATGTTGAATAAACCTGCCTACTTTCTCATTTCTACTGGGGACCACCTGTATCCACACCTATAGAATGGATTCATGTGACCACTGACTCCTTGATTTCCTCAGATTCAGTTTAATTTCCTATTGGTTTTCCACAGGATCCTCTATAATACCATAAGATCCAACATCCAATTGTTCTAGCAATTCTTAAAGTCCTACCACTTAATGGTCCTACTTGGAAAGGACCTAGGAGCCTCATACTCACCTAGCATCCCAGTACTTCCCTCCTGTTCTCTCCACACTGGCATTTCTTCCTATTTCTCAGTGTGTCATTCTGAACATACTCATTACTGTTACTTTAGCCCAAATCACCACCCACATTCTCTTCTTCCACCTCTAGTTGTCAAAACCAGCTTATCTCTTCATTAAACTCTCCCTAGTCATGCAAAGCCAAAGGGTATCTTCCTTGATATCCTACAGTGTGCTGTACTTTCCCCATCAAATCACACACGTGATGGGGTAAAGAATGACAAGTGCTGTCTGATGGTGAACCCACCGTAAAGATGTCTCTCTTGTGCATCATTGCTTCCCCCAATCCCCCTTCATCCACTGGGATTCATAACCATGCCACATGTTACCAAATCAATACAGTTCAAACGCATCACCTCATATACAGGGGCACAAAATATTTCAATAGGTAGACAGAACATCAAAAATCTCAATAGCATGTCAGAATCTCAAGCAAATAAAGTATAAGACTAAAGAGAGTTATCCAGCTCTGCACACTGGCTTGATCTTGTACACATTCAGAATTCTGCAATGCTTATTAGTGGAGACTAATCCTGAGTGCACAGGAGATCAAATGCTTATTTCTCCCCGCCTCCCATCAGCACCCAGAAAATGTCTACTGCTCTTAGCCAGAAGTAATTTGTCAGTATTACCTGGAGATACAGCCATGCCAACATCTGTCCCCATCTCCCTTCCTAATATCAGTCCTCTTTACAATAACCTACACTCCATCCATATATATGCCACATGATCCACACCAGCCTTGTTCTCCATAACCCTACATCAGTGTGAAGCCAACAGCAACCTCTATTTTTATGTCTTGGTCGCCCAAGCTGCCAGTTCCCCCCATCACCACAGTTCCCTCCAAACTCACTATCTTACTGTACTGTTTCCTCTTGAATAAAGTGCATTACAGACTTTCATGAACCATGTTTTCATCTCCCCTGTCCTGACTCTACATTCAACAGCCATCCCTGCCTAAAGACTCCCCCATTTTCTTTTTCCAGTTCATATCCTCTCTTTCTTCAACCTCGGGCCAAGTTGCCACTCAAGAAATGTGATCTCTTAGCACCATAGTTGACCTGCTTTCAATTCTGTTGCTAAACAGATAAAATCCTCACATAAAAGGAACTTAGGGGAGAAAGGGTTTTTGACAGTCCATTGTGGTTCAGAAGGTATGGCAGGGACTTGAAGCAGGTAGCCACATCACATCACAGTCAGAAGGAGAGGTCACTGAGTGCATACTCAGCTCACTGTCTCCATTCTTATAAAGTACAGGACACGCCCCCAGGGAATGGTGCTGCCCACAGTGGGCTGGGTCATCCCACATCAACTAATTAACTCAAAGCACTCACTCACAGACTTCACAGGCAAATCTGATCTAGGCACCCCCTCCTTGAGACCCTTCTCAAGGTGATTCTACAGTGTGACAAGCTGACAGTTGAAACTAGCCACAGCACTACTCTAATCTAAACCATGGCTTGAACATCTTTGGGAGTGTGTTAATTTACACATGAGTGACTTTTAGGTTCACTACAGTGAAGTAATGAACTATAAAAAGCACTTCATCACATCTGATTTCTCTAGTGTGGGTCTACTCTGGCTACAGGATTTCACAGAGGAGGTGAATGTGCGTATAAAGACACCGTCACATTAGAACAAACATTTTTCATTTTCTCTGGTTGATTCCCCTGCTTCCACAGCAAGAACAGAAGACACAGCCATAGAAGACAGAAATATTATTGCCACCACAATACAAGATTGACTTTAAGTCACAGCTACTTAGGTCAGGAAGGAGATGTAGGCTGCCTGTCCACATCACTGACATAGTACACTTTGTCACTCTGCTCTGAAAAGCACCTGTCATAGTCCCAAGGACAGACCCCAATCACCCCCTACCTTCTATTCCCTCATTCATCCTCTGCCATCCACATTTACTTTTCTTAAGAGTCAATGATTTATGTAAAATTATGTTTTAAAATCCAAAAGTAAGGATAAGTTTGCCGTCTTTCTCCAAGTTTTATTTCTTGTAAGAAAATAGACATGAACAATTTATACCCAGAAATACACAGAGGTAAAATATTATCTTCTATGTGCATAATTTTGTGGCATTTTTTAAATGCTCAGTGTAAATTATGCCATTTGTCTCCCAAGCCCTGAAAACGCTATTTTGCTGTGAGCAGGGATGCGGCTGTTGAAGAGAGAAGCTGGTGGGGCTAGGAGAGCGAGGTTCCGGTTTGAATCCTGCTATTGAATACTCAAGTGGCCTTAACCTCTCTGAACTTCAGTTTCTTTATTGGCCAATGGAGATAATCAGCTTATTGTCAGTATTGAACCGTCTGTGACAGGATAAGATCCCCTCCAGGGTGGGCGGGAGGGAAGCCTCTTTGGAAGGCGTTCAGGAGGGAACAGAGGGAGAGAAATGATAGCAAATATAGACCTGTTTTATTTCAGAGCTTTGTGTAAGGGAGATCAGGGAAACTGAGCGGCAGATGGAGGGGAAGTGGAATAGCAGGAGAGGTTTTTTTAAGGCTGAATACATTACAGTGTGTGCACATGGTGACGGATGATGCTGTCTATCAGGAGTGTTCTCAGTTTACATCTCCATCCCGAGCCTCTCCTTTGTCTTCCCGAGTCTTCTGGACACTTCCATGTGAGAGACTGGTGGGCATCTCATGCTGGACATGCCCAAGCACAAGCTCCCATTTCCTCTGTCTCCCTCCCTTTCTTCCTCCTTAAACACCTGCTCTGGTTGAAAACCTCTTTGGAAATGGGTTTTGCAAATGCTCAGAATAAAATCCCTGCAGGAAGCCCATTCTCCTCTCCCTTTTGCATAGCACACACCCATCCACTCTCTGAGTACATCATCTCCACATGTGACATGCCCTGGAAATCCAGCCCCTTCTCACACGTGTATACATCATCTGCTCCACATCATCTTTCACCTGTGGTTGCAATGCCCTGACCCTTACTTCCATTTGCTTCCATTACACTCTCCACCAAATGGTTCAAGAGCATGCACTGTGCCAAGCTGTTCCTGCACTGGACATGCTCACACATCCCAGTATCTTCCTGCTCTAAAGTAACACCGTAGGTCCTTACCATCACTCTCAATGTCCTACATGTCTAGTCCCAACTCTGCTCATGCTCTAAGGCCATGTGGCATCATGCTAATCTGTCAAGGTACCCACTGAAGACATGTCAAGCTTCCCTGAAGAAAACAAGGAAACTACAGGATAGCAACCTGCTCCGCACTGTTCCCTGGTTCTCCCAGGTACTCCAGAAATTACTGTAGTCAAGTGCCATCTACTAGAGACACATTCCTAGACTCTTCCCCTACACAAAGAAATGTTGGCTCTCCAATCTGTCACATCCTAATCATCCCTTGTTCTGCTTTTCTTCAAAGTCATTTATGTTATCTGAATATCATACATCATATTATATATGTCCTAATGGCAAACCCAGTAGAATTAGACTTTCTTCTTTCCCCCCCCCCCCCAAGACAGGGTTTCTCCATGTAGCTTTGCGCCTGGCTCTGCCTCCCGAGTGCTGAGATTAAAGGCGTGCGCCGCCACCACCACCCGGCTGGACTTTCTTATAAGAGACAACTTTGATATGTCTCTATGTTATATTTTCAGGTGGAATTTAGTAAGTATAGAATAAAATTATCAATAAATTAAAAACATACAATCTGACATTTCTGGGTCTCAGTTCTTGTATCCTGTGCTGACAAACTGATATGAACACATCTCAGTGAGAAACACTCTACTATGTGGCTAGTGAAACCTTGTTAACAGTCATGGACTTGTTCTCTAGTCATGCATTTCATTTTCAGGATTAAACATTTCCATTACAAATGAATGAAACGCGGAAAACAAATCCATCTGTTGGAACAGGAACACTGAGGAACAACTTGAAAGTAATACTGTTGACTACAGGCTTCCCCGAAAGCCCAGAGGGCCAGAATGGACAGTGTGGTCTACCTTGACTGTGAGAAATCCCACTTAATGTATGTTTAAGAATCACACTGTATCATTTAGATTGAAATGAATTGAAAGCATTCACATGCCTAATAGTAGAAAAATGGTGAAGTAAACACTAGATCAATTCAACTCATCTTTAATTATTTTGCTAAGTGGCAATCAAAATAATCAGAATAAAAATATGAAGACTACTTGTGTGTGGGAAAACAGAATTAAAAATGAGTGCCTGTTATGCGTTTCATTACTTACACACATATCCATAAGAAAATAGCACACACTAAAAGTAATCTTCTTGGGTTCTCAAATGAATGATTTTCCTTTCTGAAGTAACTTTGGGATGTGGTATCATTATGTAAATTAAGAAACGACACTTTCTGAAAGTAGGAGAGAACAACGATAAGTTCACTCAATTAGAAGCCAGTAAACACTTCAAGTTTCTTTTCCTTGTATGTAAGGGGGGTTTGTGCACATGAGTATGCAGGCACGCACATACACATGCAGGTAGAGGCAGTCAGTGTCTTATTCCATCACCTCAGCCTTATTTCTTGGGCACAGGGTCTTTCACTGAACCAGAAGTTCACTGTGATTACTAAGCTAGCTGGGCAGTGAGCTCCTGCTGACCGTCTGTCTCTGTCCCTCCAATGTGGGGATTATTATGGGCATGTGCAACCATGCCAAGCTTTTAATGTAGGTGCAGAAATTCAAATTCAGGTCCTCATGTTTGCAGAGTAAGTGCTCTTACCCACTGAGCATCTCCCAACCACCTCAGATATCTTATCATGCAAGAACTTACTTAAATGAGAACACAGATCATCACTCTCAACATTCCTAGTCTTCTCTGACACCGAATAAGCTTACAATGCAGTCTTACAGCAGAAGAAGATGAACACTTCCTCCCTTCTACTCAGCCAAGGACACACCCAGTGGCTAGAGTTGCCCACATTTGGGATAAGTATACCCTCCTCAGTCAAGCCTTGCCAGAAAGACTCCCAGACTCAGGAACGTGATGCAATGGAGGACTGAGCACCCATAAATGCTCTGAAACCCTGACTTCTTTTACATTGCTTTAAGCTGATGAAGTCTAATAATTATTTGGTACCAGGAAAAATACATAGAGGAAAGGAAAAAACATCCTAGAGCCCCAGGGGATAGGCATGAGGATTATGAGTTGGAGACCAGCCCAGTCCATATAATAAGATTCTGTCTGAAAAAAAAAATAAATAGAGACGGGGAGATAGTCAGTAAAATGTTCCATGCAAGTGTGAAGACATGAGTTTAATCTCTGAGTCCAGGCTAGAAAAAGTAAACAGTGCGGTGCCATGCATCTGCAATCCCAGAGCTGTGGAGGTGGAGACAAGTGGATCCCTAGAGTTCACTAAGAAGCCAAGATAGTGTACTCAGAGATGCTCCAAGCCAGTGAGAGATCCTCAAAGGAGCAAGATGAATGGCTCCTGTGGAATGATACCAAGGTGGTCCTCTGAACTACATTCATGCAAGCAAGCACACACACACACACACACACACACACACACACACACACACACACAAACTCACGATAGGGAGGAACAAAGACAGAGAAACAAAGAGACAAAGACAGTCAAATAAGTAAATAGTAATAACAACAATAGGAATACACAGGGAAGAGGAAGCAAGGCTAGGGTCCTTTCTAGACAGATGGGCACTATGATGGCGAGTGTTGTGTATTTGAAGGGATAGAGAATCTCCTAAGAGACAAGCCCCTCGGTAAATCTATAGATAGCTGTACAGATTAAGGTCAGCCTCTAAGAGCCTCTGTTAAGAACTGTGTTGCTTAGGTTAGTTGAAGAGGAACACTAGCCCTAAGTATAGACAGGACCATTCCCTGGGTGGGAAGCTTGGGTTGTATACAATGGAGAAAAGGGGCTGGGCACTAGCATTCATCTCTCTTCCTCTTGACTGTGGGCATAATGTGGCCAGCAGCTTCAAGTTCCTGCCACCTTGACTCCCTCACCATGGTGGGCAATAACCTTGAACTCTGAGCCTAAATCAACCCTTTTCTCCCTTAAGTTGCTTTGGTCAGAGTGTTTCAAGACAGACACCGAGCAACAGACCACAGCATCTAACCCACAGGGCTCTGGCCTGTGTGCTGAAGGTACCAGCTCAAGATCAACCCTCTGCAAATGGACTGTGGCCCAGGTACCAGAGGGGCGAGCCTGGGCTCAGGTCCCAGAATGCATATGCCTTCTATAGTCAGTATCCATCCTTCAGAGAGCTAAGCCTGCCTCAGAGGCCAAAGGGCTGAAGCAGAACACAGCTAACATGGGAGAGGAACTGTGGACAACAGCCTCTCAGAAAGTGAAGGAATCAAGCTACGAAAACACCTATTCTCAGGAAAATGCCTCTATCCTATACAACTAGCAAGGTCAGCTTTGAATGGCTGATAGAACACACAACATCTGTATGTAACCCCTGTGTCCCCCAACAGTTACTTTAAGGGCAGGCGTCTCATCAGACCTGGATTCCTAGGTTTCTATTAACTCTCACCTCTGTATGAAGATGCCATTCCTCCTGCACCATCACCATCCACGCACCTCGCAAGCTGGACCTGCAAAGGTGTCCAGCTGGCTGCAGGGCAATACACACAGTCCTTGCTTCAGTCCTTCTTCATCCTCCTCAGTACAGGCAATGCACTGTTGTCTAGGAGACGTTTCATTTAGGGTTTCATCCTTTTTCATGGGAGGACCATTAACTCTGGGCACAGAGGGATGCTGAAGGCAGAAATGCTGGTGTGTGTCTACTTTTCCTTTACTCACAGGGGAAAAAAGAGCGGCCACTGCTAAAGAGGTGAGTTAAGGTTCGGTTGAGGACTTACATAAGAAAGCAGGGGTGTAGCAAGGTTTGGGACTCCATGAGAAGCAAAACCTGGTAACCCTCTATCTCTCTGGCCGGGTAACTCAGTGACAGTACCCCAAACAAGGAAAACTGAAATAAATGCCTTCCCTGGGGTATATATACTGCTGCTGAAATGCATGTTGGGGGCAGGAGTGCTGTGGTATAGTTCAGAGGTTCATGAGCCAGGCTCAGGGATAGATCCTTAACCTTGCCAATAAAAAAAAGCCTCTCCTTCAGCAAGCCATCAGTGAGGAGAATTCTAAACACCTCTGGAAAACAGCAAACAAAGCTGAGTCCAGATACGGGAAGCAGATGTTAACAAGACAAGTGATCTTCGCCATTAAGGACAAGGTCACAGCCAGCCTGTTCTGCAGACTTTAATGACCCTCAACAAACAATCATGGCATTTCCTTTCCATTTGTAGGGGTGATCATCACCTTTGCGGGTAAAAACCAAGATCTACTTACAAGTCTCAAAACCAATGTGAATTTAAAGTTATAAAATTTTAAAACCAGAAAGTACCCACAATGTTAAATGGCTCCATCTTCAGGTTAAATGCATAAAGACTTTCTTCTTCTTTCTTCTATTTTTATTTTTGTTTTGAGTGCCCCCAAAGGCAGGAGCTATTTCAAATCCTGGCTGAATTGGATAGATGTGGCTGTGGTCGTAAATGCCCACACAGCTCCAGCCACCAGATCTGCAGAATTGGTGATGCCTGTGAACTGTGTCCATGATGAGTCTGGAAGTCTCCAGAGCTTCATTCAGGTGAACATTCTCATAAGGCAAACTCTCATGGCATGCAAAAGCCCAGGGAAACTTCCCTGTCCAAGGACATCTGTCCACTCCTCTCACAAACACACACCCTATCTCTAGCATCTTTATATTTTATTGAGCTGGCAGTCACAGGCATGAGTTCAGTTTCTTATATGTATAGAAAGACAAACAAAATCTGCATTGATTCTCCACCATTATTTTTTGTAACACAGTCCTTGAACTTTAAACACACACACACACACACACACACAGAGAGAGAGAGAGAGAGAGAGAGAGAGAGAGAGAGAGAGAGAGAAATTGATATGAAAAACTACTATTCATGTGATGTTCTAAGAAGAATAGAAAGATACAGGGACTGAGGAGATGGCTCAGTTGGAAAAGTATATTTATTTGGAACCCTAGTGCTTGAGGAAACAGAGTCAGGTAGGTCCCAGGGAACATGGCCAGCCAATCTAGTTGAAACAGTAAACTCCAGATACATCGAAATATCCTGTTTCAACAAATAAGATGGAAAGTAATTGAGGACAACACTTGACATTGACTTCTGGTCTCCCTACACACTGGGGCGCATGCATGCACTACTACATACACATGAGCACGCGCGCACGCACGCACACACACACACACACACACACACACACACACACACACACGAACACGCACACATGAACACAAAAACTATTCCCTTGCATCCAAAATCACCAACTTATAGACCAATATGAAAAAGAGCAATGAAAGATAAGTAGGCAGAAAGGGTCTGTGGATTTGACTGGGATTTGAATTTGAATTAGTTGAGTGATGACCAAATATAAGAATAAACACTCTTTTAGTTTTAGAAGGAATATGATTTAGGTCAGGGGCTGTAGATGCACAGGTAGAGTGATTGTTTGGCATGAACAAAGGCCTGGGCTTCATCCCCAGCATTGCACAAATGGAGATCATGGTGCTTAGATGCCTATAGCCTCGCACTTGTGAGGAAGCAGCAGCAGGATCAGAAATTCAAGGGCATCTGTAGCTGTGCAGCTAATTCAAGCCTGTCTGAACTAAGTGAGACACTGTCATAAGAGCAGAAAGAAGAGGAAGAGGAGGAAAAAGGAGGAGAAAGATTAGGAGGAAGAGAGGCAGGAGGAGGGGGAAGAGGAGGAGAAGCAGGAGGAAGAGAAGGAGAGGCAGAAGGAAGAGGAGGAGAGACAGGAGGAAGAGGAGGAAGTTACACAATATAATCACTTCTTAGGAAAACAAGAAATGGTGAGATTCCTTATCTACTTTCATGACTAAGAAAGGAAATGTGCACTTGGTAAAAATCACGAAATAATCTGAAATTCTCAGAACTGCTCAAATCATTACAGGCATTGTGTCCTTCTCAACTACTGAAATAAACAGGTGGGCATGAAGAGAAGCCAGAGCTTCCCCGCACACTTTGGAAAATTGCCACCATTTCTTCGACATAAATGCCCAAAGACCCAATAAAACCATCTGCACCGTGCACTAGAGACACCACAAGGGAGAAAGTGCACATGTTGCCCATTCCCATGGCCATGGCTGCCAATGTGACTGCTGCTGGGAACAACTTCACATACAAGCAGGGCTCCCTAGGTGAAAACATGAGTGAGCTAGCAGACACAGAACTCCATGCTTTGTTCACCAAGAAAACTAAATACATGTTTATCTGGTTCCAACTTGTCATCAACATAATATCTTGAACAGACTGAAAAAGAAAAAAATGAGCTAAGAATTTCCATGAGCACACATTAACAATGCTGCTGCTGTTGACTGTCATCGTGGCTTACACTCACGGAGCACCTGCCATGGGTAGATGGCTGGCTTCTGGTCTAAGCACCTGCCACTGCTGAATTTCTCAGAAATCCTCTGAGGTTAGCAATCAAGATCACTCTTGGGCACATACAGGAAATGCAGGCACAGAGCGTATAACAAAAGCACTCCATTCAGGAGTCAGTTGGAAAGCTGTACAAGACATTGTGTGCACGGGAAGGTGTGTTTGTGCGTATGACAAGACCAGAGGTCAACCTCAGGCTACACCAGCTTGTTTACTGAGCTAGGCTTTCTCATTTGCTTGGAGCTCACCAGGAGCTCATACTACTTGCCCAGGGATCCTTCTGCCTCTACCTCCCTGGGTCTGGGATGACAAGCATGGGCACCCACACCCAGATATTGAGGGGAGGTGCAGAGAGCAAACGTGGGTGCTCATGTTAGCTCAGCTAGTGGTTTTGCTGACTGAGCTCTATCCCCAGCCTTGAGCCAGACTTTGATTTAGAAACTGAGCCTTTCACCATGAAAACACTACTTCTCCACTGTGGCTTTTCATTTGACTTACCAGGGAAGCTCTAGAAGAATCCACTAAACATTAGGACCCATCTCCAAGCCAGAGAAGTCAGAATTTCTGGGAAGAAGGGCAAATATCGGTTTTCTGAATTATCCCACAGGGTTCTAATGTGCAGTGAAGGCTCCAGTCTCTGATAGATCTGTCCTTTCTGCCTGGTGTGTAATGGTTCAAATCTGTCTCCCTATGTGTCCTCTTTATAGAATCAAGAGAGTGCTTCCAAAGCCTGGTGCTGAGTGTGGGGCCCACAGGCTCTTAGCCTCATGGGAGAGCTATTGAATGAAACTCTGTATTTCATTCAAAACCCCAAATGCTTCTGAAATTCATGTTCTCTCCTCCAGTATGCCACAGAGAGGCAGACACTCCAGAGTCTGAAGCTATCAGCAGATGCTGTCAAAATCCCAGCAGGAAGCACCCCCCTCACCATTCAGCATTCCTTCCCCTCAAAAAGCCCACCCCACCCCAATTCCCCCCAAAGTACAACACACATGGAACCATGTAGGTGAGACAAAGCCAGATTTCTCTCTCTCCTCCGCTGTCACAGAACTCATAGTGTCAAGATCCTAATGTATTCTATACATGTCAATGAGAAGTTTCCCTAGCATTTACGTCATGGTACTCAGTAATTCGGAATTCCCATTAGCAGCTTCTGGAGACAATGTGTCCCCAGGGGCACACTTGGGGAAATATTTATCCAAAAGAAACCATCTTTTTTCCCTCACTTGCATGGCTGCCCTGATTCTCCTTCCGTAGAGGCTGGTACTTTTTTCATGTACAATAGTCATCACAGGGATTTGACAATCCAGCAAGCCTTTATCAAAGGTTCACTTGAACGGTCCACAGGTGGAAGCCAGAACTCAACCTTGACTGCCTTCCTTAATCACTCTCCCATTTATTTTTTGAGACAAAGTCCCTTACTAAACCTGTCCAGTGAACCCCTGGGTCCCTCCTGTCTCCAGGTACTAGCTCTTTGGTAACAGGTATGTGTCACCTTGCCCAACTCTTTATGTGGATGCTGGTATCTGAATACGTGTACAGGAAAGAGTTTAAGCACGGATCCCTCCCCCTAGCCCCCGCCCCCAAATTTCCTAGGGGCAATGAAGCATCTGGAGCCATCTGGAGCTGACAGTTCCTCCCTGTGGTGCTCCAGGAGGAACACGTGGTGCCCTCGGATGAGACACATGTGGCCCGGAAGTAGGAGACACTGAGCTGCCCTCCTCCTCAGCACACAGTCTGAAACAGCCACTCAGCAGATCCAGGAGACAGAGGCCAAGAGGCAGCAGATGGGCAAATCAAGGAAGCATCTCAGCCACTTGCCATGCCTGTCCTCAAGGCAGTAGCGTGCTAGAAGACAGAAGACGGAGTGCAGGGGAGGGGGTGACGGAAGGAAGGAAGGAAGGAAGGAAGGAAGGAAGGAAGGAAGGAAGGGAGGGAGGGAGGGAGGGAGGGAGGGAGGAAGGGAGGTCATGAAAGGAGGAAAAGCAAGAAGAAAGAGAAGGAAAGAAGACAGTCAGGAGGGATAGAGGGAACAAAGAAAGAGGAAAGACAGATGAGGAAGGAGGAAAGGAAGGAGGGAGGAAGTGTGGGAGGGAAGAAAGAAAGTAAGGAAAGAGGGGAGGAAAGGGAGAGAAAGAGAGAGGAAGGGAAGGATGCAGGCAGGAAGGAAGCGACAGGAAATGAAAGCAGGATGAAGAAAAAAGAGAAAGAGAGACTAGAGGAAGGGAGGAACCCATCAATTAGCCATGAGAGCCCTCTGCCTGCATAGTCTGGGAAGCCCCTAAGGCATGAGTACCTCTGGTCAGTACAGAGTGAGAGTCAGTAACCAGAACAGGGAAGAACTTTCCTTGCATACTTAAGTAGTAAACTTGGCCCTGAGAGAAGAGGTAGGATCCATCTGTCACCATGCCCCTTTCCCCTTAGCAAGCTTTGGGAAGCACAGGAGTGCAGTGAGAATGTGCACTCAGCCCACTGGCTTCTGGTTCTGCTCCTCCTGAGCAGACAGACTGTGCCTATACATGACATATCATGTTAGCCAGGGTCTGGTCCATGCTCCAGGAATCCTGCAGTGCACTCCAGACACTATGCATCTATATATACTCAAGGTCATTCCTCTGAAAAATACTTGAAAAAACACTTGCTTTCCATCAAGCATACTGCTGGGTGTTGGGGATTCACAGTTATAATAGAGTAGTCCTCACCTCCATTCACCTCCCACCCCGAATACATCCATGTCCAAAGCCACAGAACCTGTAAATATGTTGTCTTCAGTGGCAAGGTCTTAAGATCACATAATTCAAGTGAACACAAGACAACTAGATGAGTCCTATGACATGGAGAGCCTTTCCCAGCTGAAGTCAGAGGGACTCATGACCACTGCAGGCCTGAGACATCCTGAGTTCCTGACTTTGAAGATGAAGATGCAGCCATAAGCCAAGGAACACAGGAAGCCCAGAGAAGCTTGAAATGTAAGGAAGCATCTTCTCCCTTGGAGCCCACAGAAAGTAAGCAAGATCCACTAACACCATGACATTAGCCCAGGAATACCAATGTTCCAGGGACTTCTGGCTTCTCAAAGCAAAAGATAAACTCTATGTTGTTTTAGCCACTCATTTTTTCAGAGATTTATTATAGAAGCAATAGACTGTTAATCAAGGGGCTGGGGAGATGGCTCGGTTGGTAAAGTGTTTGTTATGCAACATGAAGACCTGGGATCCTCAGAACCCACCTGAAAACTGGTAGGTACTCACTTGTCATCACTGTTTGGGGGGGGGATCTTTGCGGCCATTGACCATCCATCCAAGCCAAATGGGACAGCTAACAGCCAGTGACAGACTCTGTCTCAAAACATGAAAGTGGCCTGCACTTGAGAAACAACACACACACACACACACACACACACACACACACACACACACACACA
>CABHPH010161575.1:56894-86468 GCA_902168325.1 Peromyscus nudipes | reverse complement strand
TCTATCTAAGTATGAGAAGACCACCTCAGCAGTTTACGGTGCTGAAAACTGTGTGGAGACGCTGCTGGAGCTTTTGCAAGTGTACCGAGAGAAGCCTGGTGATAAAGTTGCCGAGAAGAGCGCGAGCATTTTCACGAGAACCTGCTGTTTATTAGCTGTGCTGTTGAAGACGGAGCATTGCGCTTCTGTGAGTAGTGATCAGTTGCCTTTCTCCTAGACTTTTAATGTCTTTGACTTGTATATTTTCTTTAGTTATCACACTAATGTAGAGCTTTATGTGTATTCAAACCTGTTTTATTCGATGATAAAAATGAATTCACAGACATTTTTCTAGTCATAAAGAACCTGACTCCGGGGCTGGAAAAAGGTTCATTAGTAGAGCACATGGTTAGTATGCACATGGACCTAAAGCTCAGTTTTTAAAAAAGGGAAAGCTAAACTCTGAAAGTAAAATTTATTGCATCCATGTAAGCAACTCACTGGGAAGAACAACACATCCCAGCATGTT
Organism: Peromyscus nudipes; assembly: GCA_902168325.1. Taxonomy (NCBI): domain Eukaryota; kingdom Metazoa; phylum Chordata; class Mammalia; order Rodentia; family Cricetidae; genus Peromyscus; species Peromyscus nudipes. The sequence goes on along the minus strand of CABHPH010161575.1, from coordinate 85,960 downwards.
AGGAGCCAGGTCTGTGTATCTGTCCTGACCCTGTCCTGCTGCTGTTCCCATGTTTAAATGTCAAGCTTTTTAGTGCTGAGACCACTGAGCATCCAATTGTAGCTGTTGACACAGAATAACCATAGCTTGTACCTATATCATGGCTTTTTTTTCTGAGTAGATTGAGAAGCAATTTAATATTTTATACCAGGGAATATTTTCAGTGTGAGTTTTGCTGTGGTTTTAGTTTTAGCTTTGGTGTATGTTTTGTTTTGAGACAGAATCTTACTTATGTAGCCCTGGCTGGTCTAGAACTGACTGTAGACAGGCTTGTGTCACCAAGCTCAGCTCTCCCACGCAGCTTCTATGTCATTCTAGCTGCTGATAGAGAATGAATTTGGGAGAGCATGTGTGGATAAGGGAAACTTCAGGAAGGAAGGAAGTACAGACTGAAGTGTGACTCCAATTAGTCTTAACCAATAAAAACCCAGAGTCAGATAGGGTGAAAGCTGAAACATCAGAGAAGCAGAGCAGCAGCCACTAGACACTTCTCAGACCCAATGGGCAAGTTCCTATCTCTATCAATCCTCAGACTGAATGGCTGACGAGATCCTGTCTCCACCTGCCTAGTGCTGGAATTAAAGGTGTGAGCCACCACCACCTAGCTCTGTTTCTCTTTTAGACTGATTCAATCTCCTATAGCCCAGGGTGGCCTTGAACTCCTGATCTTCCTGTTTCCTCCCCCCAAGTGCTGGGATTAAAGGTGTATGGCACCACTGCCTGACCTCTTTGGTTAACTGGTGGCTAGCTCTGTCCTCTGATCTCCAGGAAGCTTTGTAAGAATACAAACAAAATATCATACAACAGCAGATGTGCCAGGATCATCTGGGTTTGTGTCAGTGACAGGAAGAGGTTCTTTTTGGGAAATTTTACAAGACTTGGTATCTAGACATGATGGGTGGATTGACTAAAGTCTTTCCTTTCTGCATTGCTCCTGATTCTTAGAAGCAGAAAAGCATAGTATTGATCCTTGATGATTTCCTACAGAGAGAAATTTAATTCTTACTAGTTTTTAACAAGTGTTAATTGTCTCTTTTTTTAGGATGTACAAAACAGATCAAAAGTTATTGATCGTATTTATCGCCTCTACAAATTTACAGTTCCTAAGCATAAAGTGAATTCGAATACAGAAGGGTTATTTGATAAGCAGAAGCAGAATTCCTGCATAGGCTTTCCTTTTATACCAGAAAGATCTGTGAAGACCAGAATAGTTTCAAGGTAAGTGGTTAAATGGGGTCTGCAGTTCCATGTATGATGGATTCATTTAATAAGTATTTACATTTTGAACAGGAGGAGAACACTGGGTCAGTGGAGATCTAAGTACATAATAAATCATCATTGCTATGGCTTTGGGCATTGCCTAGTTACTCAAAAAATACCCTGTGTTAAGTAGCTAAAAAAAGCATGCTAGAAAGCTGGTTATAATTGTCACTTGTTTTTTTATATTAAAGTAAAAATGCATTATGTATCAACTGTCAAAAGTCCCTCTTGGTCAAAATGTCAACCTCCACTCTTCCCATAATTACCTCAACTTTCTAAATTTCTTCTTCTAGATAAGATCTTTGTAAGCTTTGTATTAGGTTTTGTGGAATGCTGTAATGAATTACCAGGAGCTTGGTGGATTTAAGCAGTTATCACTGATATATAATGTTCATATTGAGTTCCTGAAAAATGAAAAGTAAAGAAAAAGTTGGAAATTATGACAGAATGGGAAGCATTCAAATCATGGAATTTGTTTTGGGCAAGCCTGAGAACCATTGACATAGAAGCGAAATGTCAATAAGCCATTAGAAAATCAGCTCTGTGGTTGAGCAGGAGAGCCAAGGTAGCAATAGGAATCAAAGTATCATTGGTTTCAGGATCTCTTTAGTATTATGGCCAGATGAAGGTGACCCTGGGTTAGAATCATGTTCCCTTTTGTCACTGAGATTGTTCCATTGTCTGTGTGTGCCACATTTGGTCTTCTTATTTGTGTCCAGATTCTCTAATTATTAAACAGGAAAGAACACTAAGATAGGAGGGATTTCTTAGAGAGGATATGTGACTCCTCCTCCCCCATTTTTTCAGTCACTGACGTGTGTGATTATAAACTCAAATTCAGAAGTGCCTGAGAGGGTACCGAGACATCTGAAAATAACCAAGGAATAAAGTAGTCATCGTTGTGGAAAGAAGCAGTATGCTAGGAATTTCAAATGCCCCTTTAAAACATGGACTTGACCCAAGATGCAAGCCAGATTGTAGTTTTCATACCGGTATTCATCTGTGTAGGAATGGAAAAGCAGACATTTTTATGCACTTTGGAACACAGTTGGATTTTTCAGATGAATGTTATAAGTGGAGAAATAAAGTTGATAACATTTTTAAAGTAGATTATTGACATAATACCTATGCTAATAAAGAGTGCAGGCACTATATCCTTACTAACTACAGTGTATGCTTAAGGTTGAAGGAATTGGAGATCCTGGTGAGGTGGGAAATTTGGTTTAGAGGCTTCACTAAAGCATGTGGCGTGATGGAAGTCAGAAGTGGGGTTTGTACAATGGAAGTCTAAGTTGAGACTAAGGCTCAGTGGCTGTGCAGTTTCTATGAAGACAAAGTGTAGTTAGTGTCTGTGAGAAAGGACAGTTGAATGGTTAAGGAAGTACAGAAAGAAAGTATACAAGGGGTGGCGGGGTGAATAACATGGCTCAGGCTGTTGGCTCTTTGATCATATATGGATGCTGATGTTACTAAGAACAGTGGCAAGACCTGAGAAAATACTGAACCAGTTACACCAAGAATATCACCTTGACAGTTTAATAGGTGAACCGAAAAGGCATTGGTGGAGACAAACAGCAGAAAGCTGCAAAGAGGCCAGCATCAATTTTTAGAAATAATACACAGGTAGTAATAAGCTATGATGGGAAGCTCTCCCACATTTTAAAGCTAACTCTTTTTAACAGGAACACTTCATTAATGCCCCCCCTTTTTTTTTTCTTAAACAGACTTAAGCCACAGTGGGTTTTGAGGCGTGACAATGTGGAAGAAATCACAAATTCATTGCAAGCTATTCAACTGGTGATGGATACCCTTGGCATTCCTTATTAGTAAATGGAAACATTTTCAGTGTAGGACTATAAAAAAGAAATCTTACGCCAATCATGGATACGTGGAGCAGTTTTTACTTTCAGTGTAAACTTTTGAAATATTACTTTGTATAAAATAAAAATATATATTACAAGTTACTGAGTTGTTTATGAAATTCTTCATTTTTACTGTTTTTTTTAAATTATTGAGGTTATAAGTTAATTACATTTTTCCCTTCCATTTTCTTCCTCCAAACCCTTCCATATGCCACTCCCTGCTCTCCTTCAAATTCATGGCCTCGTTTTACTAATTATTATGCATGCATATATGTATTTCTCTATACATGTATATTTCTAAATAAAACATAAGTCCCCATTATGTCACTTGTATGTATGTGTTCAGAGATGACTAGTTGGCAGTGGCTCTATGCATATGAAAGCCTACTTTGTCATAAGATGATTGCAATATTTGTGTCTGTCAAATTATTTCCTTGAATGTGATATTCATAAAGGAAAAAATATTATCTCTAATTTATACATAAGTTGAAGCACATTTTTAAAGCAAATATTGGAAATTGAAGATGAGTCTACAATCTTATATGAGAGAAGATTATAAAGTAACCTCAGGTACTATATGCTTTAAATTTCCTTTTTCTCTTAGTTTTCTGTTGCTGTAAAGAGATACCATGACCACTGCAACTCTTATAAAAGAAAGCATTTAATTGGGACTTCTTTTCAGTTTCAGAGGTTAAACCATTATCATGGCTGGAAGCATGGTGGCATGCAGGTGAACATAGTGCTGGAGAAGTAGCTGAGAATTCTACATCCTGATCTGCAGACAGAGACTCTGGGCCTGGCAATTGAAATGTCATTGCCCACCCCTACCCCCTGCCCCCAGTGACACACTTCCTCCAAAAAGGCTGCTCTTAATCCAGTGGTTCTCAACCTTCCTATTGCTGCCACCATTTACAGTTCTTCATGTTGTGGTGACCCCCAACCTTACAATTATTTTGTTGCTACTTTATAACTAATTTTGCTGTTATGAATCATAATGTAAATGTCAGATATTCAGGATTTCTAATCTGAGACTCCCAAAGGGGTCATGACCTACAGGTTGAGAACCACTGATTAGGCCCTAATCCTTTGAAATACCACTCCTTGGTGCAGTATTCAACTCTGAATTTATGGGGACCATTCTTATCAAATCACCACACTGTTGCTGATACAAAAATATCCCACAAAAGCAACTTAAACAGCTTATTTTGACTTGCAGTTCAAGAGTGTAGTCTATCGCAGAGTGGAAGTCACAGCAGCGGGAAGTTGAAGCAGTTGGTCATGTTTCATCCACTGTCAAGCAGAGGTCAATGATGAACGCTTGTGTTTGCTCTCCTTTTTATATAGTCTAGGATCTCAACCTAGGGAATGGCTACAGTGGGTAGGTCTTCTCAGTTGCTGCAATCAAGATAATACCTAATGGGAATGCCTGGAGACATGTTTCCCAGGTTAGTCTAGGTCTCACCAAGTTGACAATTGAGTTACAACCTGGAAGGTGCTCTCATTTGCATCTTTTGTTGGTAAAGCATTCAATTAGATGAGCTCGATTTTGCTATTACAATATCACAGCTGGACTTTTTAGACACTAAAATTCTGAACTTTGGGTGAATTGGGGTTCAAATTTGAAAGTGATTCAACTTTAAAATTACTTTCTTTTACTTGTATCTGATCATTCTAGGGCCATGAGTTGAAATGTTGCAGGTATGGAGCCAGTTTATCTTCAACTACCTTTAATCCCCTCATACCCTTCATTGCCCACCTCTATGTGTGTTCTAACATCCTTTTCACTCTAGGATGAAGCTTTGGGCTGTCTTCATAGAAAACCACAGGCTTCTAGCAACCTAGAAGCTAAGACTCCATCAAAAACGTCTGGTGTTCACAGCTGAGTTTCATTGCTGTAACCTAGCTCCCTACAGTCCCGCCTATGTACTTGGCAAATGCTCTAATTTATTATTTTCTTTTGCCCTTATAACTCTATAAATCTTATTAAACCTCTTCTGTGTTGGAACACATTATTCAGCTACAACCAGAATCCATGGTCAGCCATGATCATAGATACTTGGCTCCGTATAAATGACTGCTTACTCCCTGTACGATGAAAGCTGTACTTTCTGTTGACAGAGTGAACTTGTGTGAAAAAAAAAATCTTCACAGGAATCCCTGAAGTATATATAGGATGTGTGAAGCCTCCAGGCTATGGAACACATTCATATGTCAGAAGGTTGGTGCAATCCATCTCAAGGACAATGCCAGCAGCCAGGACTTGTCTAGATTTTAATGTGCATACTCAAATTTTAGACTATACTCGGCCATGTCCCTTATAGTAAACTTGTAAGCTTAAGTTACCTGCTTCCTTGAGCTTTGTGGGTATTTATACCAACCCATAAAATCCTGAGAAGGGCATTGCTGGAAACCTTAATTTAGAGTCAAATCAGATAGAAGTATAGATAGCATGGTGACCCAGTGTCTGAAGTGTAATGCATAGTTTTTGGAGTTTAATCTTAAACTGTAATTAAGGTCTTTGGTTCGTAATTTAATTGTAAGATAGCTAGTTGGCATGGAAAATTTTCCATATATTTGGCATTATGTGTTGAAAAGAGAGGAAGACAGATGGGGATGTAATGTGTATTTGTATGTGTGTACAGTTTATTTCTATTTGAACTGTAGTTTCTGGGTATGACTAGGTATTGTCAGCTTAAGACAGTCTGCTGTAAGATGCTCAGTGCCCCATGGTAGACACACTAGACACCGCACAAATACACTAGCTATACTACAAAGTAAAGAATAAAAGCATAGCATTACAAGGATAATCAGGACATAAAACCAACAAGAAAACAAAACAATAATCAACAAAATAGCTAATTAAAAAATTTTATTCTTTGAAGCTTTCAAACTTATAGTGTATATTGATTATATCCACCCACTGTCTTCACTGTCTTCCTCAAACTCCCTAGTACCTCTCACCCTCTTAACTTGCTGTCTTTTTAAAAATTGTTTATGTGTGTATATGTGTGTGTGTGTGTGTGTGTGTGTGTGTGTGTATAATCTCCAGAGTCCAATTAGTGCTATCCATATGCACACAAGGGTGTGGTCTTCCACAGGGGCATAGCAACCTACCAGTAGTCACATTCCCAAGTGAGTGACTCCAGCTCCCTGGGCAGCAATCAACTGCAAGTAACTCCTCCCGTGGGGTGGAGCCTTTGGGGTCCTTTCCCCATCCATGCTAGAACTTGACTGGCTTAATTTTGTGCAGTTCTGGTGCATGTAGCTCCAGCTGTTGTGAGCTGATGTGTGTAACAACAGTGTGCTTTCCAGAAGTCAGTATTTGACAGCTCCCTTCTGCTCGGCCAACTTTCCCATCCCTTCTGACTTTCTGCAAAGTTTCCTGAGTTGGATAGTGGAAGGCTGATATACATGATCTGCTCAAGATTGAGTATTCAGTTTTGTTGATGTTGTTTTGTTTTGAGACAGGTTTCACCGTGTTTTGTAACCCTGGCTGTCCTGGAACTACCTCTGTAGACCAGGCAAACTTACAGAGATCCACCTACCTCTGCCTCCCCAGTGCTGGGGGATTAAAGGCATGTGCTACCACCACCCTGTTTGAGTACTCAGCTTTTATGCTTGGCCACTGTAAAAAGAAGCTTCTCTAACCAAAGTTGAGAGCAGCTTAGATCTAAGCATACGAACATAAATATTTAGAATGCCCCTTGACAGCCTGACCATTTAACAAAACGACAGGTTCACCCTTGGGCCTATGATCTCTGCATTCCTGGGCTTTGACTATGCTTCCTGTACCAGGCATGAAATCCCTGCTGTGGTACAGACCTCAGTCCGATCAGAAAACTGCTGTTTACCATCTCACTATTGTAGCCATCATCTCACTATTGTATTATGGGACATATCTTAGCAGTATGTCAGTATTGAAATATGCAGGGTCCAGTTCTGGGTAAGACCACTGGTGTTATTTTCTCCCCAGGAGCCTGCAAAGCACTTTCTGACTGTGTGTAAGCCAACCATCAGAGTTTCCCAGTCAGTTTCAGGTTGATTTCTCTGTGTCCTGTATCCAAGATGAGTGGTGTAGATGAGCAGTAGAGTCTTACATTTAATTATGGTGGGCCACCAAGAACTGGCAATAACCTATGTTTGAGGGTGCCTCAGGTTTCACTGACCAATAACTCAGAATTATATCCCAGGCCTAGCACTGAGGATTTCATTTAATGACCCATGTCTTCTGGGAGCAGCAATGTCAGTCACAAAGGTACTCTCTCTCTCTCTCTCTATATATATATGTATATATATACATATATATATAATTTATATATAACTAGCCTACAAACTAAGGGATTTCCATAAGGTGTTTTCACATACCTGTTAAGTTGTGACTAGCCCATTGCCTACCATCTCCTATCCCCAACCACCTGTCCCCCACTTAAACCTTTAATTCCTAATATTTCCCCCTTTTCCTTTCATGTCATTTGTGCTCTACTATTGGCTCTAATTGAATATTCCTTGAGTTGGATGACCATAGATCCCCACATAACTTTTGTGTACCCTTCATTTGGCTAAATCCGCCAATACCTCATTTCCGCACACCCCCAAACATCTCCAATACTTGAACCTTCCTCCCCCAGTACTGCCTCTCTTTGCTTTCATTTTACCTCCCCTTGCCCCAAGCACCTCCCATTCCCACAGTGGCCCGCTCCTAGATTCCTGGCTTCAACATACGAAAGACTCAAAGCTAGGACTTAATATTAGAAAGGGTGCTGCTTGTCCATTGTGCATCCATAACCTCAGGATGATTTTTTTTAGTGTCACTCATCACAATAGCACCTTGTGTCTTTTGATTATTGTAAATGAAAATGCGCAAAAATCCTTGATTTTGAGAACAGTAGAGTAGGGGCTGGACAAGAGGGCTCAATAGATAAGAGCATTTGCTGAGAACCTGGGTTTGTTTTACAACACCCATTCATAGCCATCCATAAGAGTTCCAGGCACCCTCTTCTGGACTTTGTGGACATCAGACATGCATTTATGTGGTGTACATATAGGAACTATGTAGCATGAATCTTAAAAGGTCTTATTGATTAAAACAAACCCGGTACCAATTAGGGTCAGTGCTGGAAGATCAGAGAAGCAGAACAAGCCACAGCTTCCTCACCTCACCAATTCCTCAGCTGATCCTGTTTCCTCAGACTGAATGCCTCCTCAGCTGAACTGTGCTGCTAGAAGCCTAAAAGCTTAACCAGCTCTAGTTAATCAGTTCCTGGTTCTCAAGCCTTATATACCTTTCTGCTTTCTGCCATCACTTCCTGGGAATAAAGGCTCACTTCCTGGGATTAAAGGTGTGAGTCACCATGTAGCATGAATCTTAGAGAGTCTTATTAATAAAATCAAACCCGAGGCCAGTTATTAGGGTGAACACTGGAAGGTCAGAGAGACAGAACAAGCCACAGCTACCTCACCTTGCCCGATCCTCAGCTGGTCTTGTTTCCTCAGACTGGAAGCCTCTGTGTCCTCTTATCCGAATGGCTCTCAGCTGAACTGTGCGTCTCGAAAGCCTGAAAGCTTAACCAGGCCAAATGCTTCTCCAAGCCAAATGCTTACCCAGGCCAAATGCTTCTCCAGGCCAAATGCTTCTAGTTTCTGGTCCTCACGCCTTATATACCTTTCTTCTTTCTACCACCACTCCCTGGAATTTAAGGCTCGCTTTCTGGGATTAAAGGAGTGAGTCACCATGCTTGGCTGTATCCTTGAACACATGGATTTCTGCCTCTTGGAATGCTAGGATTAAAGGCGTGTGCTACCACTGCCTAACTTCTATGTTTAATATTGTGGCTGTTCCGTCTCTGACCCCAGATAAGTTTATTAAGGTACACAATATTTTGGGGAACACAATACCACCATACCACCATGCCTGGCTGTTTCCAGTGTGGCTTTGAACTCACAGAGATCCGGATGATCTCTGCCTCCCAAGTGATAGGATTAAAGGCATGTGTGCCACCATTTTCTGGTCCCTATATCTAGTGGCTATTCTGTTCTCTGACTCCAGATAAGTTTATTAGGGTGCACAATATTTTGGGGAACACAATACCACCACAGGACTATATAAGGAAACGCATACACATAAAAATCTTCTTAAAAATAATTGAAGAAAAGAGTTAAATGGATTTTATAAAACCGCAACTATCCTGTCTATTATGTAGGAGAAACTCACATTGATTTAAGGATACAAAGAGGCTGAACAAAAACATTCCATTCAAACGATAACCAGTGGAGAGGAAGTGATTATAGCAGACAAACATAATTTAAATATAGCAGTCGTAAGTTGATGACCAGCAGCATGCCTTCAAGCTTTCAGAACTGTGAACTGAATAAACACAGTTTTTTTCTTTAGTACTGAGCATCAGACATAGCAAAGAAAATTGGATTATGATACCCATCAAGACTGAATCAGGAAAAATTAGAAAAATTTAAGCAGACTTAAACTGGATAAGAAATTGAGAACAGAAAATTTCCCAAAGAGAAGCTTTTCTAGATGGACACATGGGTGGTTTCTACCAAATGTTTTGAGCTGAACTAAACAGTCTAGCTTGAATTATGCCTATCCACCCAGAAAGAAGCAAAGATCCAAACTCTTCTAATGCCAGCAGCACAGGATACCAAAGCCATATAAGAATATCCCTGATGAACACATAAGCACCAATGGGAAGCTGGTAAATGCAGCAGCACATTGAATGGAGTATACACCACTGATTTGCTCTTGAGATGCAAAGATACGCTAACTAAGGAACCTAATCAGTATACCACACCACTGACAAAAAATGGAAGAACAGTACAATAGTGGGCACTGCTGTGTGTTGTATATGACTTCCAAATGATTGTGTATAGGACCCTTAATTCTGCAACACAGTAGTTTTCAGATTTGAGGCCTGGTGGGAAGCATCTGGGCTGTGGAGACAGGGGCATTCTGACTTGCCCATAGTGGCCATTCAAGACTTTCTCATTCATGAGTGATACTGTAATGGCATTCATCTGCCCACTTCCCACAGAGTTCATACACACTGCATTTTGTGCCTTATTGTTTTTGATAACTTCCTGTCATAGTCTGAGACAAGATCATTTGTGTCTTTGAGGACTGCAGTCCAGACAATGTATTTTCACAGCAGGTCTCCATTACCTCACGATCCCAAGTTCATCTTTGCTCTGTCAAAGCTGGTAAACAGCGGTGGGCAGGTGAACTTTGCCCTGGGAATACAGTTGGGGATCTGAGTTCAAATGTACCCTTCTTTATTCGGACTGTGTGTTACACTACTGTCATTGTTACCTTTGCTGCTTAATCCGTTCTTATTGAACTCAGGATGAAAACTACTGTCAGCTGATACCGGTCCATTATTTTAAATTATTTGAGAATATTTTAAGGGAAATGTTCGCTTGTTCCAAAGGTGCCTAGACAGACATTGTAATTATTAACTTGTTTTCTCAGAAGTAGTGTGTACTTAGTGATGAGATCATGGGCACTTTGGGATTGTAAAAATCTTCATGAGCCATGCAACTGAAGATGAGGGTGAGATGCTCGCTATTTATTTTTATGTTGTTCATCTCAGGAGAACTCTGTGCAGAAGGTAATGTTAATTCTTTTAGTATTCTTTATTCTCTACAATATAAATGAAAAACCGAGAGTCTAATGGTCATTACTTAAATGTTAACCTAATTATTTTGTTTCAATATGCCAATTTGGTAATACATGCTTTAAATAACTTGTTTTAACATTTTGATAATGTTTCTTTGGACATAACTGTGGCATTTTTATAGTAGTGTAACTTGGACAATCAAAGCAAACTCCTTTATTTATTTAGATTTGGGAGCATAGGAAGCCAGAATCTGATGACTTTAAAGGGTTTTCTGGTTAATATACAGCAGTTTGGAAATCACATATTTGCCTTAATTATATTTTTAGGTAAGAATTCATCCATAATATTAACACTTGCATAATTTAGTTCTCTCCTCTTATAGCTAGAGTTTAATGAGGGAAATCTGAAAAAGAACAAAATCATCCCCAAGATTTCTACTCATGGTACTATTTTTATTGCCTGGAGCTATTAAGTAGCAATTCCTTTGAGGGCAATATTGTAGATTATAGAAACAGGAGCACCGGGGAAGAGAAAGGCTACAGAGGTGACTCTGTCACAACAATGCTATAAATTAAATTGTCCAGAGATAGCAATACTTCAGATTTACTGCTACAGATCTTTATGGGTGGACTTCCTTGAGTGTAAACCAGATGTGAGTGAAAGATGGGCAATGTACCAGTGGGAGTTACTTGGGACGTAGTCAGTGTCATTAGATGGTAAGGTTAAGTCTAGGCAGGTTAGTCAGTGACTAGCCAGACTCCTTTAAATTAACATCTATAATTATAATTGTGTTTTAGCTGAATAGTTTATATAAATTTTCTACCAATAATATATAAATGAAACTATGTTACTCTTATTCCACACAAGTAAAGAAAGTAATCTTGCAAACTGGAACAATATTCCTGTCCTAGTCACAACACCAGTTGAGAACCTCATAGGTAGGAAGTGACTTAATTCTACCCCTGATCTCAAGTTACATTTCTCCTAGGACCCACTCCAGAGTTTGGGCATGCTATTACATATGAAAATGGCTTTGTAAAGTATGTATTTTTTTAAATGAGTTTTGCTATTGTTTGATGTTAGGTCGTAGGTGCCACAGTACAGAGAGAAGCTCACCAAGATGCTAAGCCTTCATTTTGTAAAGGAGCAGAGGGACACAGCCTTCTTGGAAAACACTGACACCTAGCTTGCTCACTCCAGTTACCTTATTCAAACATATACAAGGTTAATTGGAGCTGGGAAAGTTTCCAACTACCAAAGTCATCTCTTGTTCTAGCTTCCCATGAGAGCAGACAACCCACACATCTCAGTCCCTTTTGATTAGGGCTTGCCATAATCAAATAAGTAACATTTAATAGCCTACAAAGACTCCCCAAAATCCAGCTATCAAAAGGTATAAAGCAAGATAATTAGGGGAAAAAAAGAGAATCACTGAAGTCTTAACATCCAAAGAAATATAGGAATAAATGTGAATAAACAAAAGAACTCCAGGTCTGCTAGGAGTGAGTGTTTTATGACCAAGGTTGGTGCAGCTGCAAGCTCTCACATAGTACCAAGTACAGATTCTCCAGAGAGGAAAAAAAACATTTCTTCAAGGTTTAAACGTCTCAAAACAACTTTTCAGCCTCTACTGATTAACCCAAGCATAGCAAAGGCTTTACTGAAACATTTTACTCAAGCCAGACACAAAGGCTTTACTATACATATCACTACATTTTGCCCTCATAATAATGAAACCTTATTGAAGACTTTTATCTTTTAAGTGTTTTACTTGATGAGATACTATTATTTCCACGTTGCTTTTAACTGTTGTAGAATTTCATGTATTTTATTTATCTGTTCTTCTAATGATGGGCATATAGTTACTCTAATTCCCACTCATCCTTGAATAGCTCTGAAATCAATATGGCCATATGATCACGTCATCTCTCTGACTTGTGCTGGACTTCTATGGCACCTAACAATAGAACACTTTGCAAAACAGTATATAATTTCTGCTTCAAAGCTTATAATCTCCCCAAAATTAGTGTGTTATTCTTGCCTCTCATCCTCCTTATGAATACTTCAAATTATCCTATTTGAGACCCTGTCATTGCCTAGTGATATCTCAGTATTATTTCTGCATAGTCCCTTGCTTCTTAGTAAGTTTGCACATTTATTCCTGTATTCCTTTGGATGTTAAGACTTCTGTGATATGCATTTTTCTAATTATCTTACTTTATGCCGTTTGATAGCTAGATTTTGGGAGGCTTTTGTGGACTATTAAATGTAACTTCTTGGCAGTTTTTGATCTTTCAAATCCTTTGTTAAACGTTATGTGTATTTCTCATGGACAGTGATTTTATCCAAAGTAATTCCTGATTTTGATAGTATAAAGTCCATTATTTGTCTCATAGTTTCTGCTTTCTTCGTAAACCTCTGAAGCCCAGAATGTGATTGATGCCCCTGGAATTGTGCAATATAAGAACTTTGCCATCATAAAGAAGAAAATAAAAAGTTTTACATTTATTGTATTTATTAGTTGTTCCCCTAAAACTACTCTGCTACTTTATACACTTGATGGATTATTTGTGCTGTGTATTTTCATGCTCAGTAGGGCCACTTCTTTAGTCTTCAGTAGTTCTGTTTTTTTCTGGTCTGTATTGCCTTTAAGGATACTCGTCATGCAAGTGTGAAGTTCTGGGCCTATTTGCAAAGCATGTTCCATCTATCGTTTATTGTGTAGTCTGTTGACTCTTTTATTATGATGACTTCTTGACCCTTTTCTGGTGAGTTTCCATTCATTAAGTCATGTTTGCTACCTCTGCTGGTGTTGGAAGAGCAGCTGGTCCAGGACTGGGGACATAAGGTATAACCCAGGACAGTCTGCCCATTGGCTGGTGTCACTGTCCAGAACAGTGGCCTTTGGGATCATCACTGTTCTCCATAGCACAGCTATTTTGGGTCTTTCCATTGTAAACTCCTGGTGCGTGGGTATGGGAAATGCTAGAGTTCTTAGGGACTCTACGGCACATGTTTCATTAGATGCTGGCAGTAGCACAGTGCCTATGATTTCTGTCCTGTTTTTCTCAGCCTTGACTGTCACTACCATTATTTTCTGCCTAAAGCAGCAGCAAAGCACAGAGGTAACCATTCTGACTTCTTTACCATGGTTTACTTTGCCTCCTCAAACACTTACATGAAACTAGCTTTTTTTCACTCACTGTTATGCTTTTGAGGACGATTTGAAAATTGTGGGCTTATATCCAGCCCACTCTGTTGTATGATTGTTTAAACTAGTGTTTCTCAACCTACGAGTCACAACCCCTTTGGGGTCACATATCCAATATCCTGCCTATCAGATATTTACATTACGATTAATCCCAGTAGCAAAATTATAGTTGTAAAAGTAGTAACAAAATAATCTTATGGTTGGGGTTCACCCCAACATGAGGAACTGTTAATATTAAAGGGTCGCAATATTAAGGAAGGTTGAGAACCACCGGTCTAAACTGGACCGTTATCTTTGCTGCCATTAAAGGGAACTTAGGTTGTTTGCAGTCTGATGCTGTTATGAACAGTGATCACGTAAAAGTGATTCCTGTCTCTTTGAACTCACTGTGTGCCTTTCTAGGAGGTGACCTTGTGTGAGTTCTGCTTTAATAAGTATCTCCAGTATGCTTTCTCATGTATGAGAGGTCCCATTTCTCCGGTCATTGTGAGAATTTGTCCTTTTCCTTGCAGCCTTTTTAGTGATATTGCAGTAATGTAATGGTGGTTTGATGTGAATCTCCCAATCATTAATCAAGCTAAATATTTGCTCTCTGGCCACTTAAACAATCTTGCTTTCAAAGTTACTGTTGAAACGTTTTATTTTAATTGATTATATGCCCCCTTTCTAAAAGAAAGGCCACTTATCCTACAATTGTGTTCAGTTTCTGTATCTCAGTGACCTCATTTGTTATAATGTAGCATACACTAGTCACACAGGTTGGCAGCCTGCACCTCTGGGTCCCCATCTGTGGGTTCATCCAACTTCAGATGGAAATTAGTTTGGAAAAAAAATTCCGGGAAGGTCTCAGAAACAAAACTTGAATTTGAATTCACAGTCATAAAACACTGGGCAGGCATTGTACTAAATATTCTAAGCATCCAGAGATGATTCAGATCACATGGGTGGAGGTGTGTAGGGTATGTGCAAATTTTTAATCTCAATCTAAGAGATTGGAGCATCCGTGGGTTTTGGCATTTACAGGGGAGTCTTGGAATCAACTCCCTGCCAGTATAGTGTCAGCTCTATGGTTACTGAGAAAGGAAACACAGCTGGTCCAAGCAGAGCTGTTCTGTGAATGAAATGCCTGCTGGATTGAAAGAGTAATCACAAAGAATGCAAAACATTTTAACACATTGGATTTAATAAAAACTATTATTGAAACAAACCAAGCTTTTATTTTATTTTTACTTTTACCAATGTGACTTCCAGAAATGTTGAAATTGCATATGTGATGTCAGGATGTGTGTATGAGCGTGTTATTCTACAAAGCTAGAACAAGGTTCCAGGAAGGAATCTCCTGTCAGTTATTTTTAGTAACACAGCTATTCAGAATTGCCAGCAGATATATAGAGGGGAGGGTGTGATATTAGATATTTAGATAGTCACAATATCACTTCTAAGCTTGGGTTATGAAAGTAAGTGCAAACTGAAGAATCTGCAAAAAAAAAATATTTAGGAATGTTGTTTGATCACAAGTTTCATGGGTTTACATGTTTTTCCATTTACAGCTTGAGTTTTCCTCATTTCAGAGAAACAGTGTGATTTTCCTACGGTGGAAAATGGAATGATTGCCCAATATTATTATACATTTAGAAGCTTTTACTTTCCAATGAGCATAAACAAAAAGCTATCATTCTTCTGCTTGGCTGGCTATGCAACCGGAAGTGGGAAGCAAGAGGAGCAAATCAGATGTACAACAGAAGGCTGGTCTCCGAAGCCAAGGTGCTTCAGTAAGTCAGTGCATGCTGTCGGCAGGATGCTTATAAACTTGTTCCTGATAAGAGAATGTTTACCTATATTAAATGCGAACAGTGGTTAAACTTTGCACAGATAATAGCAAAATTGCCATTATAAAAATACCAGACGTGAAATTCGGTACAGGATACTTTTATATCAATAAGTCATTTAATCTGTTCTTAATGGTACTTGTGAAGAAATATCTAAAAATGTTATTGTTCGTGATGCAAATGACAGGTACATTTGGACTACTTTAAGTATGGGGGAACTTCTCATATTCATAATCTTTAATAGGAAGCCAGAATAAAATGTAAGGCCTGGTTTCATAAGGGATGAGCTATTCTAGTGCTTTTTCGTGTTGTATTTGTCACTCATCTGCATACCCACTTTTCTTTTTCCTATCCATTGAGAACCAAAGTTTTCTGTGTACTGACTTCAGATTTGTAAGTAGTATCATAATGGGCTCATTGCATTGCTTCATGGCATGGTGTGTCACTTTATCACTGGCTTCTCTGTGCTTATGTAAAATGTCTTAAGTCGAGAGTCCCCTGAATTCCCGTTTTCCAGAGCAAAGGGCTTACCTTAAGTCCTTTCTATTCAGAAGAGGAATTTTGGTATGGTAGTAGCTGTGATTGATATACCTAGTAAACAGAACTGCATAGGATAATCATTCATTCTGTGACTTCAGGACAGACCAGAATTTAATATGACATTTTTTCTATTAACATAGAACATAGAGTTATAGTATAAATCTCACTATAACGTCATAGAAAGAAGTCACACGCCTTGAACTTGCTCTCTTAAGAAATAGAACATTGCAGAGATTGACATGGGAGCATAATGGTCAAAATAGACTCTCTACAATCAACTGATTACATACAATTTCAGCACAACCCCTATGGAAGTGACTTCAAAATATTAGCTTGTTTCTAATGCAAAAAAAAATGGAGTTAATGTTGCTTCAGTAGAAACTTTCACATAGAGGGTTTGCCACACAGCTCACACTAAATGAGTTTGCGCTAATATTAACCTTAGACAAGTCTTTTAACACTTCTAGATTGCTTTGTCATAAAGGTTCAAAAATATGGCTTATGAAAATGATAGGGATTTTAATGTTAAGTATTGTTATTATAGTGTAACTTACTTTTGCATATATTTATCAAAATCTTGATTGTAGGCTCAAAGGTTTTCAGGATCATATGTATGACTTAGGCAGTCTATGTACACTGACTCCTGGATCCTGTACAGTGAGGTGATCCCAAAATATTTTCTGAAAGAATAAATGAATGATGGTTTTATAATAAGACGCTTTAGAACTATTTAATTATACATTAAGTATGTTTTGATTACATTATAAAACATCAAACAGATCAAGAAGAAATTGCTTTTGCTTGTGATTGCTGACAATTAGTAAAAAGCTATTGGTGTATTTTCCAAAAGAAAATGTGATAAGCGTAGGAGTGGCTAGAAAAATAGAAATTTGTAAATACAAAAACAGTTAATGTCAAACTGAATCTGTTTCCAAAGGGATTTTATGCAGGGCATACAAGATATTTCCAAAATTGAACTATATCAAGGAGTGAAAATTATTTTACTCCTCAAAGTTCCAACTAAGAGTAATATTATATGTTTGTGTTCATTTTTCAGTTTAGTAAAGCATAATCTGAATTCTACTATGAAGCGGATTGACATTGTAATTCCATCATGAAACTAAAGCACATTTACTTTCACAACACAGAAAAATGCCTGAAGCCTGACCTAAGGAACGGTTATGTCTCTGATGAGAAAGTACTGTACAAAATTCAAGAGAGCATGCGCTATGGTTGCACTTCAGGATACAAAACCACTGGAGGGAAGGATGAGGAGGTGGTCCAGTGTCTTCCTGAAGGATGGTCTTCTCAACCGTCCTGCAGGAAGGAGCAAGGTACACACACAATAATGTTATTTTCTGAAGCTGAGCATAAGGTATTATGAGGTTAATGTTTCACTCGAGAGACAGTTTTATTTTGTAATAATTGATTTTCCACTGTGTCTCTTCTGTGTGAGAAGTTGACAGTATTTTGCTTTTCTCACATGCTTGGTGTTTTCTTAATCTGTGGGTTCTCAACTCCAGCAAGTCTCTTGCCTCATCAGATCTTACTTTGGACTATTAAGAAAGAGCTGAAGTGTTCAAAGTGAAAGAACACTACTAAGCTTTCTGTATAATTCATGCAATATTTTCTTCTGTGCTAGATAATTTGACAGTAGAATTTGTTTAAATTATGCAAATCCACAGACGACACTTAATCAAAATATTTTTTCACAAGACTGCATTTGAAATGAGGCCTTTGGTCAAGTACAATGGACCAGTATTTCAAAGTAGAAGGCTGGTAGAGGTGGCTTACACGAATATGAAAAGGAAATCACAGAGGCAAAGGCAGAGTGATGGTTTCCATTTTGCAACAGTTGGCTTTGCCACACACTATTAATATTCAATGAGATACACTTTGTAACTTCTTTTTACTCTTCTAGGGTATTGGTGAAGCTTATCAAAGTCCCTAAGATAAATGTTTAACTTTTCAGAGACATGCTTGGCCCCTGAGTTGTATCATGGCAATTATTCCACGATGCAGAGAACGTTCAAAGTGATGGACAAAGTGCAGTACTCATGTGCTGCTGGCTACTACACCGCTACAGGGAAGCGGGCGGAGGAGGCAGAGTGCCACACCCACGGGTGGTCCCTCACACCACAGTGCAACAGTAGGTTCTCACATCAGGAAGAAATTTTGCTGCAGAGGTTCATCTCGTATACGTGGTCCCTGCCAGTAACTTTCCGTGACTTAGTTTTGTTTTCAGTTGTAATTTAGTTAATAGTAGACTTTGGTCATCTAAAGCTCTCAAATAGGAAAACCTCATTTTAGCTATTGTAACTAATTTCGTTTAAACCTGCTGATATTTAACAAGATAAAAATATATTAATAAACTTATAGAACAGAATATAGCAAATGTTATAATATCTATTCCAGATATGTATTGTAAATAGTAAATTTCTATTAGGAAAAATAACTATGTTGTTATTTTTATCTATTCTTTCATTTTTTTAGAATTAATGTGCTCTTCTTTGAGATTAATAGAAAATGGTTATTTTCATCCTGTAAAGCAAACCTATGAAGAAGGAGATGTAGTTCAATTTTTCTGTCATGAAAATTATTATCTAAGTGGATCTGATTTAATTCAGTGCTATAACTTTGGCTGGTATCCCGAATCTCCCGTATGTGAAGGTAACTTTTAAAAATTTCATACTTAAAAAAAATGAGCTTTAATCTCTATGCTCTCTGAATGTTCACATCTAATTCTAATTCCAGAACTATTTTGAAAATAATTATTACATATCAAGTCTTCTATCTGGAGAAACTAAGCTTTGTATACCTTTGTGTACTAAGCATTATTTGTTATATTTAACATGTGTTTATCTGAGTGTATATGTGTGTAGGTGTAGTGTGTGCATATGTTTGTGTGGGTGCATGTGCATGTGTGCACGTGGAAGCTAGAGGTTCCTGCCAGGTGTTTCCCTTGGCCCCTCTTCTTGGTAGTTTCAAAAGGCAGTTCTCTCATTGCACCTGAGCTTATCAAATTGGTTGGCCTGCTTAGGTAATGAACATCGGGTTGCCTCCATCTCCACCTCCCTAGTGCTGGGTTACAGGTAACTGCCACTGCGCCTGGCTTTTTCACATATGCTAGGGATTATACTCGGGACTCCCTGTTTATAAGGCAAGCAACTTTATCAGTCTTGCTACCTCCACAGCCCTGTGCTTAATATTTTAAAGCCTCTGTCATACATTTTCAATCTGTAGCTGGGTGAGGCACTTTCTTAATTGGCCACACATTTCTTGATGTGAAAAATCCATCTCCAAAACAACAGAGTAGGAAGCACGGACCGCAGAAGAATATTAGCCTGAAGGGGAAATAGAAAACGAGGTGGGTCATCTAGTTAGAGCAGTCCAGACCTGTAATAGCTAAGGTTTGATTTCATCACTGGTTGTGTTCAAAGGGGTGCTGTGATTACCTTCAGAAGATACCACTTCATAGCCACAGAGGGGCCTCGTGTGGCAGAGGAAACTTAAGTACAAGTGTGTGAGTAAACATTCAAGATTTTGATTAGTACAGTGTGAGAGAATTCTCACTTCCATATTCATAGAAATGACAGATAATATTTGAACTGGGTCTTAAAAAATAAAAATCTGAGGACTTGATGAGGGATGAGAGGCAAAAGGTACAATAGCCACTATTTCTGTAATCTAGGAAATGATGTTATTATTGACAGGCAGGCCAAAGACATGGGAGTGAGACAGGAAAGTGTGATTGAAATAGATGCCAGCAGGAAGGGAAGAGGTGTCTGGACAGGACATGGGTGACAGTGCCTGTACCTATCATAATTCTGTAATGCAGTGAGCAATTGTTTTGAAGTTTTAGCAACTTTTTAGTTGAGCCCAACAGCCTTGGTATAACCGTATAGGGGGTTGGTAGCAAGTTGTCTGTAGCATATTGTCTCAAAAATATATGCTGGACTTACTGCCTGTTTTGCACCCCCTCCAAATTAGCATGGCCACATGCCTGTAATTTTATAATTAATAGTTACTGTGTGCAGTATAATAATATATTGAGAAATATACTCCCCAGCTGCAGATGTCCCCATCCTAATCCTGGAGCCAGCATAGTGAATTTATGTGGCAAAAGAAATTCGGGGCTTGACTAAAGATCTTGAGGTGTGGCTATTATCTGAGCTTATTTATTTGGACCCTATATACAATGACAGGTGTCATTTTAAAGGGACTTGGAAGGGTACTTGAGAACAGAAGAGGAAGTTGGATATGTAGCAATGGAAGAGAACAGTTTTATCTTTATAATATGTGAGGAATTTGTTTAGGATGAGAGGGGACGGTGACTGTAAAATACTCAAGATAACCCAAGAATATTGCTTGATTGGTCCTGTAGGTCAGGGTGTGAGCATGGCCTCATTAGCCATGGCTGTTGAGCTACATCAGTGCAACTTGAAGGTCTGGCTTGGCAGTAATACTTCAAATTCATTGCGGGTGTTGGCGGCTCTCTGTACTTCGCAGGCTGTTGAGCCACAGGCTTGCTGATTTTGGTTGAGGTAGTCCTCTAACCCTTGCCATCTGGCGTCCTTTATTTGGACTCTCAAAGTGCAGTAGGTTGATTCTTCAAAGCCAGTAGGGAGAGGGTCTTCCAGGAAGAATGGCATTGCAAATCTATATTGGCCACCATGTCACATGACCTCATACGAATTCATCATCTTTCCTTAAGAAACAAGTGACAGATTCCACTCGTGGAAAGGGATGCCATGTCAGAGAGCAGTCAGAAAAGGGTTTTCCCTGGTGCCTGTCAGCCATATTTTCTATGGTTCTTTACACCATAAATATTACCAATACATCTTTATTTTTTTATAATTACATGACTAAATAGGCTGATATTGTTTCACAAGGAAGAAGAAATCGATGTCCTCCTCCACCTGTGCCTCAAAATTCCAAAATTCAATCACATTCAACAACTTACCGTCATGGAGAAACAGTTCGTATAGAATGTGAACTTAATTTTGTGATTCAGGGTTCAGAAGAACTACTCTGTGAAGATGGGAAGTGGACAGAACCTCCCAAATGCATTGGTAGGTAACACCTTTTTAAGTTAGTTTTCATTATTGTTTTAAGTTGTGTATTTAAACAATGAGATTTATTGCAACATTCTCGTTCGTACATATGTGTCATTTTCCCTTGTTCTTATTCATAGTCTACCCTATGCTACTCTCTCTATTTGGTAGTATTTTGAATAAGTGTCTCCTAAAATACTATGTAGCTCAATGGTCTCTTTCTTTAATTGTACCTTCACAGAAGAGAAGGAGAAGGTAGCCTGTGAGCAACCACCTTCCATTGAAAATGGTGCTGCGCAAGCACACTCTGAGATTTACTACAGTGGGGATAGAGTGACATATAGGTGTGAAGGTAGCTACCATCTCCGGGGATCAAGTACAATAACTTGTAATCGTGGCCAATGGACGCTGCCACCTGAGTGTGTTGGTATGTGTATACTTCTATCATTTAAGCCTATGGTGCTCTTTTCATCTGTTCAGTCTATCTATGCAAGGCCAGACACTAATGCTTGCAAAATTTAGGGACACGTATCTACTGAATCTACTGTGTGGAGTTTTGAGTATGTAGGTGGTATTGTAGAATTTAGACCAAATTAATAATTCAGAATCAAAACATCATTTAAAGTGGACTACTGCTAGGCTGTTGTGTAAGTTGTGTTAACTCGTGATTTGTGGAGTTTAATTGACCATCACATGTGAGATGTGGTTTAATAAAGAAGTAAACAGATGGATGTCCGGCTAGTAGTTGGCCATGAGTATGACCGCTTCCCCTCCCCAATGTTCTGTGGTCAGTACTGGGCACTCTCTCCTTCTCCACAGGTAAATCCTGCTGATTGGAATTTTGCATCTTATCCTTCTAAACTTTGCAGCTTCTAAGGGGCACACCCTTGGTTTTGATTTTATTGAAGGATATCACAAGGCTAAACTCACTCTTGATAGCCATCTTTCCTACCATCTTTCCCATGTTTTGATTAAATATTGAATAAAGTTCCCCAAACATGCTTACCTATTTATTACATAAGAAAAAAAAAGAACTACAAAAGAGGTTAAATAAATTAACTGAGGAAGAGAAACTGGGAGAGAGTATATATTTCATCCATGTGTTAATTGAGAACAGTGATGAAAAGAAAGGAGAAGGAGCCCGGCGCACGTCTTTAATCCCAGCACTAGGGAGGCAGAGGCAGGTGGATCTCTGTGAGTTCGAGGCCAGCCTGGTCTACAGAGCGAGATCCAGGAAAGGCACAAAGCTACACAGAGAAACCCTGTCTCGAAAAAAAAAAAAAAGAGAGAGAGAGAGAGAGAGAGAAAGAGGAAGACAGGAGTGAATAAGGCCCAGTGCAGTTTCAGTGTGGACTGCAATCTTTAGGATCGTTCTAAGCATTTAAAAACATCCTTATCACAGTCACTTTATCATCAAGGAAAGAAGAAACATACATGAATTTGTTCTTGCTCTTTGTTCTTGATTAATATACTTAAAAAAATACTTAAGCTAAGAAGTTTTGTATTTCTGATTAACTTAGAAACAATTGTCTAAATGATAGCATAAATATTGAGATACCATGTTTGGATAACTGTATCATTGTATTGCTATCAGTTTATTAAATTTCCAAACAATCCCTTTTCTTAGAAAATAAGGAGAACTGTAAGCCTCCGCCTGAAATAGCGAATGGTGCTGTTGTTGATGGGTTACTGGCAAGTTACACAACAGGGTCGTCAGTGGAGTACAGATGCAATGAGTATTACTTACTGAGCGGATCCAAAATGTCTCGCTGCGAACAAGGGAAGTGGTCATCTCCACCTGTTTGCTTGGGTAAGCAAGAGAATACATAATTGAATTTATTTTGGTAGCATTTTTTAAAATAATGTTTACAGCCAAAAAAATGCTTTCTTATACGTTTTCCATGATTTATTTAAACAGGAGACCTGTTACATACTAGTATGTATCTACATATGTTTTTTTGCATTTTAATTTTATTATAAAAATATACATTGCATATAATTGGTCATTTTTGGCACACTTAGTGTACAATCCAGTGACAATATTTGAACCTTGTGACCACATCCTTTATGTGTAGTGTTTTGCCTAACTGCAGATTTCCCCTCTGTAGACCTCACTATCTTTACCTGTAGTGCCCTCAGATCACTATTGGGAGAGAAGGGTACCCCTTTTTTGTCAGAGTACATTGCTAAGAACTTCGATCTACTTCCTTCCTCACCCAATGGTCCTTTGTTACTCTCAAAACCTTGTCTGAATTAACTGTTGTGGATGACTTAGATCATGTATACAATAGTATCACACACAAACAAGAACACAATGCAAACATGCTTTGTACTGTGTGGGATATGTTTTCTCCACTTAAAATGTGGTGTAAATCTGGTTTGATGGTTTCATGTCTGTGTACATAGACATTCCATAGTGTCTATGTACCATAAATAATTCAAATAATCACTTCATTGACATCTATTCAGTGTTTAACATTTTTACACAACAATAAATTTTGCAGCAAAATATTTTTGTACTTAAAATACTTACATTTTTCTTTAAAAAGTTACTTACATTTGTTTTTTCCTACTTTTATTTTATTACATTTTTTTCAGATTTCATGAATTTATATTTCCAGACCAAATATCTGAATTTTTTTTCTTAATTGTTGAATTGTCCTTCAGATATTTATTTCTGGTTTATAACTCTTCCATTAAGAAATTGAAGTTACAGTTTTCTTAAGCTTAGTTAAACTTTGGATATTTTAATTGTCGTGTTATTGTTTATCTAATAATTACAATGATTTTAATTTTGTTTGTTTATGTATAGCTTAGTTAGGCAGCTTTCAGTTTTCTAGTGGCTCAGGTTTGGTGTTTCCTGAATCATTTATCATCATTCAGCTTTCATGTTCTTCTTTCATGTGCACTGTAGCAACATAATTTATATTAACCATTGAGAATCACGTACCTTGGAAATATTTTTCTTGATTTTATTTATAATGTTTCAAAACATAGACACCTTCAGTTTTAGCCTTTGTGGTTTCTTCTACCCTTCAAGTCATTCTGAGAATGCTGTGCCCATCACATCAAATACATCTTCAACTACAATTTTTCTGTTACTATTATGTTGTCAGAAATGCTTTGATATTGAATTTTGGTGATGGGATTGATATTGTGTTGAACTGAAATATAGGCTTCCTGAGGACAGACACTAAGTTAAAATAGCAGTGAAACAACTTCATAAGGAATAGCAAGATTAACAAAAAATTCTGCTCCTGGAACCATTGCCATAAGACATTCTGAGCTAACACTAATGAATCAGAGCATACACTAATCAAGGGTCACCTTTGTCAGCAGGATACGAGGAGAGATCATTACCATCTTGTTATCTGTTAGACCGACAGTTTTCCACAGCAGGTTCAAACAGCAGCACAAGGGGGCAGCTTTCCATCTGCATCGGTCTCCAGACATGAGTCTCTCTAGCATCTCCTTGTCCATCTCCTCATTCTCACAGTGCTCCAGCAATACTGCTTTCTTTATCATCGCCATAATTTCATTTTGGGATCTTTATATTGATTGCTCCCTTCCATCTGAAAACAACAAAGTTTAAATCCTTAAAAAAAAACCTTATTAAGTGTAATTCTCATTTAGGCTTACCGGAACCATTTTAATTAAGAGGGCACACTCCCTTCCTTCAGCCTTTTTGATAGTCCTTCCTATACAGCCCTCTTAACTTGCAGTGCAGCTGTAAGATGGTTACAAACCACAACAATTTATGTATTTATTATATTTATGATTTATTATGGAAGTTTCTGTTTCAGTATGAGTTCCATGAGTTCTTATTGATAGGTATGGGTTGAATGGAAGTTTCTCTATAAATATTTATAAATTAAATGCATGTTCTGCTTGAAGGTAATTAGTTAATTTAAAAAATTATTTAATATTATTGATTAATGACCTGAAGTCATGGTTTAATTTTGGAAACTAATTGGTTTAAAAATCTATGACATCATAAACATAAGAAATACATAACTAATTAATTTGGCAGTCATAACGTATGTATTTTATTATTGATATTGTCATATCATGGGCCTATGGTTTATGACCAGATAGAACAACTTACGTTGCCTGAATCTTGAGACAAAGAACTAAGAGGCCCATGTTGTGGTGGGAAAGCAAACCCACTCCCCTCCCTCTCTGCCGCCTCCACAAAGGAGATCTACCATGCCTCTTCTGTGGCTTGATCTCTGTCCCCTGCAGATGGAGAAGGGACACATAAAAATGTTCTTCCTTATTTCTGGCCCTCCACGCAGCTCTGTTGCTCAACCCCAAACCAGCTCCGAGTTGTGTCCAGGCTTCCTGTCCAAAGGCTCTCAGCTGAGGGCCTCCAAGGCTGAACTCACCAAGTCAGAATCCCTAGTAGCAAACCCATATGTTACCTGAGAGTAGCCACACCCAGAGGAAAGTTATAAAAATAAGTAATTCCTTTTGCCCTACGGAACCCTATTCTTGTCTGTGTGCTGAAACCTGGAGCCAATGAGTCCAATGTAATGGCCAGTGTGGAAATACCCCTCAGTCCCTGTCTGTGCCTCTGCATATGTTACTTCTTCATCTAAGATGATGTATAAGCTCTAATAAGGATGAACGTCAAATTATAATATTACTTTAGATGCCTGTTGTAATTATTATTTTAAAATATACTGCTCACATATTTGTCAGATTATTGATAATTTTAAAAGAGCATTTTGTTTTTCAGAGCCCTGCACTATTGATGTGGATCACATGACCAGAAATAACATACAGATGAAGTGGAGATACGAGGGCAAGGTTTTACATGGAGACTTAATAGATTTTGTGTGTAAACAGGGATATGACTTGTCTCCAACAACCGGACTGTCTGAGGTATCTGTGCAGTGCAATAGAGGAGATGTGAGATACCCCGTGTGTGTTAGAAGAGGTAAAGGAATTAACATTGGACATGTTGCTCGATTAGTGTCTGCAGCCTTGTCTTCTAACCACAGTTGGAAGTGACTCAGTTTCCTGCTTCTAGTCAGCATACACACTCCCAAAGCATAACTATGCCAACAGATTTCCACTGAATGACTATTTATGAAGAGAAATGGAGAGGTTTCCTAAATAACCCCATACTATCTGCGAGTTGATTTTCCTCATGTAGAAGCCCTGTAAAGCTTTGGTTTACTCAGGAATTGCTGGGAACCTTTGTCTCAAGAAAGGGTTTAGGACAGAATATAAGAGATTTTATTCATTCTCTGGATCTAGGGGCTACTTCCTTTAATAGGAGAAAAGCAAGATAATACATGTGGAATGTATATGCTTTTGGCTTAACTAAAAGGGAAAATATTAAATCATGTTGTTAATATTTTGCTAGTTGTAAATATGTATTCAAGTTTTACAATATGAAGTTCTAATTATGATAATACATTGTGTAGCATGGTATTTATTGTAGAATTATCTTCAATACTAGAAAGTGTTGATAACTGCTCTAATAGCATGTTAAAATCAGTGAAGTATCTCATTTTATTTCTGTAGCAATCATCAAACACTGAAAGTTCATTGTAGCCATTGTTGTAATTTGTAAAATCATTTTTCAGAATCTAAAGGAATGTGTACATCTCCTCCACCGATAAAAAATGGAGACATTGTTAGTTCAGCAGTCAGCACCTATGAAAATGGCTCCTCGGTAGAATACCAGTGTTTTGATAACCATTTCCTACAAGGATCTAGGGAGGCCTATTGTGTAGATGGAGTGTGGACTACACCGCCATTGTGTTTAGGTATGTACCTGCTCAACAACCCTGTTTCACTCTGCTGTCCAGAGGTGCCACGACACAGATGTAACATTTTATTTTATTTACTTGTTTTATTGAATCTCCTATTCAATCACTAGCTTCTGACTTTCCTTTGTATTCAGAATAACTGTAGTCCACTTACTCTTACAAATGCTTACTAAGCACAAACAGTGCATTACATACTAATCTGATGTTACATTTTAAGATGAATAAGCCATAATGTGGTGAGAAACTATTATTCAGTGTGATTGATACTATAATACAAAATAAAAAGAGGATTCAGAATACATTATATACATGTATGAAATTGTCAAATAGCTAAATTAATCATTAAAAAATGAAAAAAAAGATAGACAAAGAAAATCCTAATATCTCCAGGCCTTGAACTGTGTGTGGAATTGGGGCACAGCGCGCTAACACAATACACAGGAGAAGAAAATAATGTCCAAGTGTCCCGAGGCCTAAAGATAAAGGAGTGAATTTCTAATGAGTCTCAGAAACTAAGCATTCACCATTTGTGTCTTTTTGTCAGTTACCAAAAGAAATACTGTGAATTCTTTGTACACTTAAAAGTTTTTCTCATTTTAATTCTTTCAGTTTTTCTTTTAGTATAGTGATATACTGTTTAGCGATGCTGTTTTCTTAGATGCACAGAAACCAAACCAGCTAAAATACTGCTGGTTGCTCTTTGTGATTTTAAGACAGTACTCCTTTATCAAATAAAAATACTTTGCTTTTTTAATTGTCTTGTGGTCAACTTTCCTACTTCATAGAGACAGCTTTTGAAATTTATTTTGTATTTAATTTTTTTCAGGCAGTATATTTTGATCATATTCGTTCTTCCTCTCACTCAACTTCACCAGCTTCTCCCCCATTTCTACCCACTAACTTTTGTTTTTATTTAGTGCATGTTTTGTGGGTTTAGGGGGAATGGAAAGGAGAAGGAGAATCAGAGAGAGATACAGAGAGAGAGAGAGAGAGAGAGAGAGAGAGAGAGAGAGAGAGATACATTAGCTTATGCAGTAAAAAGTTTTCCATATTTTGATTTTTCACCCCTCTGGATTTGTATTTTAAGTGTATTTCCTACATGTTATGTACAGTTCATTTATTTCAAACATACTTATACAATCTGATAATATTTTTCTTTGTGGTAAAATAGTTAAATCATTGGCATATAAAATGTACTTACTGACACATTTGGGTTATAGCTGTCATTTACCACATTCATAGATACTCTACCTGTTTTAAGCTCTTTTTTTCTCTTAAGGATAAATTAGCATTTTTGTTTTAGGATATTACCATCTATGAGTTTCTTATGCTTTTCTCTGGTTTTCCCTTAACTTACCATAAATTATATCATATATCATGGCACTTTGATATGGTGATATTTTATTTGTATTGAAATGTGATTTTATTTGCATGTTAATAAATAAAGTTGCCTGGGGTCAGAACTAATAGCAAGCCATAGCAGAAGCTGGGTGGCGGTGGTGCATGCCTTTAATCCCACCTCTTGGGAGGCAGAGCTAGGCAGATCTCTGTGTGTTCAGGGATACAGCCAGCATGGAGACACACACCTTTAATCTCAATACCAACCATAGAAGACCTGAAGGTCTGTACAGACAGACAGTGACGAGGAGGTCATGTGGTTGGGTTTACAACCAATGAGAAGGCAGAATAGAAAGACAAACAGACAGGAAGTAGCTCTCTTGTGGAGAGGTAGGACAGCAGCGGCAGTGAAGGGTAAGGTTTTTAATCTTAGCTCTTAGCTATTGCTCTGACCTCTTGGCGGTATTGTGTTCCCCAAAATATTGTGTACCCTAATAAACTTACCTGGGGTCAGAGAACAGAAAA
>CABHPH010161575.1:21146-56884 GCA_902168325.1 Peromyscus nudipes | reverse complement strand
AGGCAGAAAGGTATATAAGGTGTGAGGACCAGAAACTAGAAGCATTTAGCCTGGTTAAGCTTTTAGGTTTTGAGCAACACAGTTCAGCTGAGAGCCATTCGGATATGAGGACACAGAGGCCTCCAGTCTGAGGAAACAAGACCAGCTGAGGATCCGGTGAGGCGAAGTAGTTGTGGCTTGTTCTTTCTCTCTGATCTTCCAGTCTTCACCCCAATAACTGGCCTCAGGTTTGATTTTATTAATAAGAACTTTTAAGATTCATGCTACACCCCAGCATATGGACTTGCTGGGGTTTGAACACAGGACAGGGTCTTATCCATGTTAGGTAGCTCTTTGTCACTGAGTGACCTCTCAGACACATTATTTAAACTTTCTGAAGAAGCAAAGGAAAGGGACTGTAAATGAATTTTTGTAACTATCTGTGTAGTCTTTGACTCAAGCACCACAGGAGTAAATGTCACACAGGTTCCTTTTGGGACTAGGAGTGAGCATACGTTTTTATTCCAACAATAATTCTAACTAACTTGCTTGTCTCTGTCTGGAGTGTGAAAGTTGTCCCATATGGGCAACATTGAAAGTACTGTTAGTACAAGATGTATCAATATAGTTTTCATCTTAATTTCTTGTGTTTGTCCAGAGCCTTGCCCATTATCATTTGTTGAAATGGATAAAAATTATTTACAGCTGAAATGGAACTTTGACAACAGACCACTCATCCTGCATGGCGAGTATATTGAATTTATCTGTAAGAGAGATGCGTACATAACTGAGACATCTATTAGTGGGTCTGAACTTCGAGTGCAATGTGACAGAGGAAAGCTGAAATATCCAAAGTGTACTCAAAGATAAAGGTAAGAAAATGTACCTATGGTATTTTTTTGTCAAATTTCATTCAAGAGATTCACTATTTTATAATTTTCATAAATATTGTGCTCTACAGTGCTCTGTCTTTATGTCTATTAGAAGGAAAATCATATTTTCTTCATATCTTAAACCCATAAACGCTGAAAGCTTTTGAGTTTCCTGGAGTCAAATTACTGTTGACCATTTGATATCTGTGAGATTTTGACAATTGGAAAAGAAATCCATTTGTATGTACAATAGATAAATGTGCAAAAATTGACTTATTTTTTGAAATAAGAAAAAAATAGCACATTTATCAAACTTCTTACTGGTCATACATTCACATATTACGAAATTTTGGAAATACGTGTACAGCTGCAGATGATGAGCCAGCTCTGGGAAGTCCACGATGATCTTTAAAGTGTATCTATGTGCTCTCTACAAATGCTCAGGGTGCTTGCCTAGAAATATTTATGTTTAATTATGCTAAAATTGGAGTAGAAGATTTTTGTACAATATTTAAAGCTTTGGTTTCTGAGATCATCCTTTCCAAGAGGGGAAAATAAAGCAAATATTTTGAAGAAATTATAAATCTGGCACTAATATATTCAAAAACATTAATGAACAACATTGATTTTTTTCAAACAGAATCAGAAGGATACTTTATTAAGCATGGCTACCTGCGCTGGTTGTTTCTTACTTAAGGCAATGCTCCCATGACATGTTTAGTGACTAGAGTTGTAATAGGCACTGAATTGTGACTAACATTCTTTTACATTCTCTTCTTTTTCTCTCTCTTTCTCATCAGGGAGTCTGTCTTTTCAAGAAGCTTTACAGACACAAAAACAAATGGAAGGAAGATAAGGAGTATTTCAACACATCATGAGTCCTGCACAAAATAATTTTAGGAAGACTGTGCTGAGTTCAGTGTTCTGAGGTTTTATCTATGCATAAAAATTGTGCTCAATATTTTCCTTATTTATAAATCAAAGCAAAAATGCATCTCATTTTAGTTTGATTTCACATTTAACCTGAACTTCATTGTATCTTTCACCTGTTAAATTTGATTCAGTCAGCAAATCATTCCTGTTTCCTATTGATCATTGCCAGACTCTATTGTTTTCTTGAGTTTATATGGAAAATACATCTGTCTTTATTATATTCATTAAATTTAAGGTTTTCTGTCACTTTTAATTTAATATTTATATTAATATCAGAGACAAATGCACTTGAAATAAGGCAGCTGTCATACCATAGTAGAAGAGTTACTTTACAAAATGAGGAAGGGACTACTTTTCAAAATGTAAAGAACTTTTAAAATTAACTCTAATATATGCTACAGGGATAATGATCAAATTATAGTGTAATGTACTACCTACTTGTTCAAACAATGGCTTTTGCTGTTTTAATAGTTTACAATTTCTTCCCAGTATCTTGAGGTCAGATAGTTGTTGGAGTCATGTAGATTACATATTATGAAAGTGGAGGTTCTGTAGGCAAGGTGATCATGTCAGTTACTTAGCTCAGTGTGTCACTTGAAATAGCAACACTGCTACCTTCTTTTTCAAATAAGAGTTATATTTCCAGTTGTGACTTCTGTTCACTCTCAGGTGAACATTATTATCAGGATCATGGTGTCCCCATTAGGACTGGCAATTAGTACAAGCAGAGTACACACTTTTTCTGTACATTTACCTTAGGATGTTAGTTTCTTATTTACCTGGCATTATTTAACCCTCCAAGTTACAATTCTATATCTTTTGACTTGTTGTTGCAAAGCCTATTGATCTAATTCCAGTCTCTGAAGAAATGAGAGAATGAAATAAGTGAGAATGGAGACACATGATGTGGTGGTACAGAGGCAGGTATGCACTGACTACTGGTTGGGGATAGAGTGGGGAACAAACCAGGGAACACAAAGAAATTGGCTGGATTGGCTCAGTGAAGACAACTGGAGACAAAACTAAAAGTGCTGTTTTATGGACTGGATACCCTCACCGGAAACAGGGTTGTGTGAACTTCAGACTCTTGTAGGTTGGAGAATAAATATAAGGCACAAAAAAAATGAAGATGTAAATGTGAGCTTGTTAGTAAGTGGGGCCATGAATGAGGACAGAGGAATGAGAATAGAGGGGGGCTTTTTGAAATAATAGGAGAAATATGGACACATTAAAATTAAATAGAATTAATAAGGAACTACATGTAGAAAATTCTGGGGAAATATTGCATAATACATGGTAGAGAATTTCTGAAAAGACAAGAATAGACACAGCCAAA
The DNA here is from genome assembly GCA_902168325.1 of Peromyscus nudipes. Classification (NCBI taxonomy): domain Eukaryota; kingdom Metazoa; phylum Chordata; class Mammalia; order Rodentia; family Cricetidae; genus Peromyscus; species Peromyscus nudipes. The sequence continues at coordinate 53,764 of CABHPH010161575.1, read as the reverse complement.
GCACAGGGCAGGAATGACCTTTGTTGGGAGGGAGAATGGAAGTATGGCAGGATTGAGGACTGTTACAGCCTATGGTTTCTGTTTCTTCTGTGGGAAAAAAAAGAGCAATTTACCTGCTAAGGGTGGGACGGGATCACAGATGGGGAGAGAAATTCAGACAACCCAATCCAAATCCAAAGTCAGGTAACCTGGCACATTGGAATAGTGTCAGTGAATTTTCACAGATGGGTAAATGTTGAAAATAATGTTACAATAATCATCATTTGCTGTTCAAAGAACACTGTGTTCTCAGTTCCATCAAGAAGAATATGAAAAAGCAAACTTTGCTTAGATAATTTACTGTCTTTGTAGAACAAGGATAAAAGATCAAAGAAGCACTAACATGATGATTACCCAGGGGTATTACACAGTGTAGAAGGGCATTGCTTAGTACTTCACAGAGAAACGTGGAAGTTTCAAGAGGAAATTAAGAATTCATAGCTATCTACCCTTCTCTTCATAAAAAGAAAGATCAAAGCACTAGAGGACATTACATATTAAAACCAAGTTCAGGAGAACTCAGCTTGACTCCTTTGAGGAAAAGTGGAGAAAATGTGGCTCTAATAAGTCTAACCAAGTGACTGAAGAGATGGCTCAGGATAAGAGCACTGGCTAATGTTTTAGAGAGCCAGACATCTACATGGCAACTCACAGCTGCCTGGAACCAGAGTTTCAGGGGATCCGATTCTGTCTTCTGGTCTCTGTAGGTTCTGTAAGCATGTGGTTCACATACATATACTTATATGTAGACACAGCCGTGTAAAATAAATAAATTAATGTTTTTGTAAAAAAAGGTTGGCAGAAAATTTAAAAATTGCCTCCCTATAGATCCCCACCAGTCATCCTTGTTACCTCTAAAGAGGGCAATCTTTCTACTGTGCCTCTCCTGCATACACTCTGATTTGTGCTGCCTGTGTTAATGATAACTGTTTTCATGTAATTAATTATGTATCATTTTGTATCCAAGATAGCATGAGGAAAACTTAGTCCTCCCATAAAGTTCCTAGTTCCTAAAACAACTGTACAACAGAATCTGCAACCTTTTCACCTTTATATTTCTAAAAATTTATTGTCTATCAAATTAATACTCTTTTTTTGTAATGGATATTTTTAAATTACGTTCTGAGGTTTTCATACATGAGCATTGTACTTACGTCATTCCTGCCTTTCCCCTCCTCTAACTCCTCCTGTGTCTCGCCCCCATTCATTCTCAAGTTCATGACCTTCTTCTTTCACTAGGTAAAGAAGTAAGTGAGTAACCCCAAAGCATGAAGGTGAGCACAAATGAGGACAGGATGTCACACTTTTATTTTACCTTTGATTTAAAATTAACAACATATCAAGGACTCTTAATATGTCTTGCCCTTGTTCCAGATACAGCTTTCTGTGTTTCATTCAAGTATAGTTATTTTTTCAAGAAAGAAATATTTTCTGGGGACAAGACAAAATGAACTATTAAGTAAAAAAAGGGGCATAAAAAGTTGTTGCATAGACTATGTTTCTGTTACTGAAGGTTAACAGAAGAAGGAATACTTATTCAGATGAGAATGGAAGGCGTGTGTTAGTGTCATCCTAAGGTAATCGATGGTTTCAAAACAAGGAAAGAAGTGAAAAACCAAACCAGAAAGCGTAAACCTGTTTCTGAAGGTCCAAGTAAGTCATTAACAGGTTTCTGAGATAAAACCTAAAGATGCTGTGTATATGGTTAATTTAACCAAAATTAAAGGATATTAAATTTTTCCCCAAAGTCAGATATTGTCTTTCATCAGTCAATTTCCTGCAGGCATGAGGGATGATCTTCACTGGAGGTCAGACTCTTCAACTTAATTTTTAAATTTGGCTTTTCTTGTTCACAATAACAGAAGTAAAATGCAAGGATTACAAAAAGGCCCAGGGAAACAATTGTAGACCCAAGAACAAGACTATCCAGAAATAAAACACCACAGAAAAAAAACACTAGGCTGAAAAAAAAAAAGGATTTTTAAAGGGATATACTTACCATAATTGTCAGATGTTTGGGCCACATAAAAGAATTCCTCTCAGCAGAGTTCAAATAACTAGGATTTGGATCTGTGCCCTCTGCATAGAGGGAAACAGCTGTGAAGGATGATGTCCCACCTTCCAAAGGGAAGATGAGCCTTCACCTCAGATTGCCAGCCTTCAAGAGCAAAGCTACCAGAGCTTCCTAGGTAAAAGTTCCACTCAAGAAATTGCAGACAAACATCTAGGCACCTTAGGTGACTCTTACGTAACAAATGAAAATGTTATTATTTTTTTCAACACTGGGAATTTTTTTCTATGCCTTCATTGATACTTGTGAAACTTTTTCTAAATGAACTTTGGAGTAAGGATTATTGATGGGAATGCTCTAAAACCAAAGGAATTATTTCATGTCAGCCCGGCCTTTGTAAATGCCCTGCACACAGCTTGATAACAAGACACTACTTTGCTGTACTCTACGCTATTCTATTTGTCTTGAAATTGGTTTGCTACCATCAGCATGTACAATTTTGTAACAGCCCAACGTTTCTCACCCCCAAACTCAAGAATAAAACTGGTCCATACCATCTCCGGTGCAAGTTCCAGAAGGATGACTTTCCTGGGGAAATGCATGGTCATGGCTTTCCTGGTTTTTATCCTTTTCTGGACTATTGGTTGGCATAATCATGTTGCTTTTGATTGGACTCTGTGTTTTTAATACCCTTGTAAAATTTAAAACTTCCTGTTCAATATATCATCCACACCATGGTGAAAATCAAAATCAACTTAAAAATGATGGAGGTTGTGGAGTGTAAGCAATAGCATTGGCAACAGCCTGCTTTGATTTTGTTTTTTTGTGGTTGAGGAGTGTCTATGACCATTTGGCCAATGACTCAAAAAGATGTAACCAATTTCTGGTACAGGGAGTTTTACTTGGCACCATATAATGTCTGGTTGGGACATTGTCTTGACCACTATATATTAACTCAAATTAAATTCCTTTCAAATATATTTATATTTTAGGAAGCCTCTATGGTAGGCTTCCACAGGGCTTTTCATAAGATCTTTAATATTAGCTATCCATCTTCATATTTCCTCCTTTACCCTTCTTTCCTATCTCCTTCCTCATTTAATTCTAACTTCCCTTTATCCCTTTATAACACTATAATCTACTTCCCCTTTCTTGGAAGACCCACCTCCTTCTCCACCCAGTCCCCTTTCTAGCTACTTAACCTCAGTGAATATTCTGAAGGAAGCAAACACAGCTAAAGATGATAAGCAAGTATCTACGTACATTAGCAAGCATGCAATATTTGTCTCTCTGGCTCTGGGTTACTTCACTTAGGTTGACTGTTTCTAGCTCCACCCACTTACCTGCAAATGTCATTTTTGCATTTTTCTTGGCAGTTGAATATTCCATTGTATAAATGTGCTGTATTTCATTACCACTCATGTATCAGTTGGTGGACTTCTAGGCTATTACCACATACATATGTCATCAAACATGGAGAAGTTGAGCTAATGTCCAACTAGAAACTTCATCTACTTACTAGTATTTATATTGCTGGAAGATAGCATGCACACTGCCAGAGGAGAAAAGTAATAATCAGTCTCATGCAGCTGTGAATTCTGTGAGCTATACTGGTCCAATAGTGGCACAAATGTCATGGGAATAACCAACCACTTTCCTATTGGATTTAAGGTCTACTCCATGAGATGGAACCAATACCTAGCACTGTTAATGAGGCCAAGAACCTGAGACTACACAGGTCATGGGCTCTAGGGAAAACCTACTACCATTATTCAGCTCGATGAACATTGTAATAAAGTGGCTCATAATGCCATATTGATATATCCATTCATAACTGTATCACTCAACCTTCATCATAGAAGTGCCTTTCTGTAGTATATAGTAAATGGTGCCTTCTGGTAGTAAATAGTAATTAACTTAAAGCCCCCACAACTTAACTATATGCAGAAAATGAGAGATGTTAGAACATTCAGCTATAAATTGGATGCCATCATCAAACCCCTCCCCTCAAGACTTGGAGATCTATGTGAGAGAGCAGATGGAAACATTCTAAGAGCCAAATGTAGTAGATAACTCCAAGGAAATAGTGTCTTTCAGACACAATAGGACTAATGCACATATGAATTCACAGAGACTGTGACAGCACGTACAAGATATATACAAATTCAAGCCAGACAAATTAACAGCATGGAAAAGGAGAATTGAGCACAAAGTCCCACCCATAACCAAGAAGCTATGTACACTCATGTTTTCTGGGAAAGGAAAACCAATTTTCTCCAATGATATGAGCCTTGGTATATAAACCACAGTTTGGGTCAGGCTTCATGCTCAGGAGTAGTTTGACCAACACAAAGTGGACTCCATGTTTTTAGTTTGTTTGTTTTTGTTCTTTATTTTTGAAAGAACAATAAGTCGCCAGGCGTTGGTGGCGCATGCCTTTAATCCCAGCACTCGGGAGGCAGAGCCAGGCGGATCTCTGTGAGTTCGAGGCCAGCCTGGGCTACCAAGTGAGCTCCAGGAGAGGTGCAAAGCTACACAGAGAAACCCTGTGTAGCTAGAGTTTTCCTGCCGTGCCCACAGTCAGGACAAATCTCCGCCACCCGCCAGTCTCCAGCTCCCAAGTCCCGCCAGTCTCCGAGCCCACTTATAAAATAAACACACAGACGCTTACATTATTTAAACTGCTTGGCCATTAGCTCAGGCCTATCATTGTCTAGCTCTTACTCTTATATTTAGCCCATTTCTATTAATCTCTACTTTGCCACGTGGCTCGTGGGTTACCGGTACCTTACATCTTCCTTCTCCTGGCCGCGGCTCCAGCCAGTCTCCCCTCTACCTTCCTGTTCCCTCAATTCTCCTCTCTGTTAGTCCCGCCTATACTTCCTGTCTGGCTACCGGCCAATCAGCGCTTTATTGATACAGAGTGATATCCACAGCAACCCTGTCTCAAAAAACCAAAAAAAAAAAGAACAATAAGTCAGGTAGGTAGAGAGGGGAAATTATCTTGGAGAGAAATGAATATAATAAAAATATATGGTGTAAAAAATTTAAAAATTAAAACAAAGGAATTAGGAAAAATGATGGAGGAGGTAAATGAAGCCAGCACCATGGTGAACAGGAGACCATAGCACTCGCATTTTTACTGCCTCAACATTTAGTTACTTTTTGTAATGGTTCTAAATGGACAAGTGTAGTGGGTAGCCATTCCAGCTTTGGTCTGGAAGTTCCAACCCCCATTGAGGCTTTGGTAACTATCACGCCTACAAGGCGGGGCCAAGGGAGGGCCCCAAAGACCAGAGATCGGGATGTGCCGCCCTCTCTTGCTGCTGGGAGCCCACGCTAGAGGTGGATGGAGGAGAGCTCTCCAGAGAACATTGCCAGACTACTGCTGCATCTTTCCCAGAACCCTCAACCTACCTATCCCTTCATTTGTAAGTTACGCCATTAAATAAATCTTCTTTTAACTACGTGGAGTGGCCTTAATAATTTCACCAATAGACAAGCAATAGATATTAAAATATATAAAATGTAGGAAAATAATGAGAATTTTATAACATTCTCTTTTACTTTATAAGCCTATCCATCTTTAAGCATGTATAATCATTTTGACATTGTGTTTCAATCTTCCCATTTAACTATTTATATATTTTTCAATTTTATATGTACAAATTTTCTAAATTACTAAATTTCACCCTGTATCCCATTTTGATGAAATTAGACTATACTAGGATTTGTTTAAACTCCAAAATCTTTTCTTTTATAGAAGGTGGCATATTTAGTCTAAGCAAAGTTCACTATTTAATGGACACTAGGGTCACATTAGAGAACATACAGATATTTACTAATGCTTGCTACCAGCACAAACAATGTGTTTTTGTATGTAATACTAATATCAAGTTCAATTACCATAACATCCTTATTTTCACTGACATGAAGTTGATTAAAAAGTACTATATAATCATCTCACATGGTTTAAACAGTTAGGAGAGCTTAGGTAGAAGTAAGTGAAGTAAGAGCATATGTTTTGTGTATCTTATCACTAGAAGACCCACACCCCAACAGGTGAAGCACTCTTCTCTCTGCTTACACATTTCCAACTCTGTTTGGAAGAATGGAAAGCAATTTCAGGATTGACTGACAGTGGAATCCTGATCACTCATGTGGTTACTTTTAAGAGTATATTCAGGAAGTTATATCATTTCATTCACATATAGGATATTCATACCACATGCATGTCTATAAATACAATTCCCTAGCATAATGTGGATAATTATATGCATGATCTCTCATATAAATGTATAAATACATTAAAACAATTAACATATAAATTATTTGTATGTATGACCTATCATATAAATGTATAAATAAATTAAAACAATTAACATGTAAGTTCTTATATCTTTTTTATTGAATTATAAAAATTTCTGCATGTATGTGCTGCTAGACTTATTCTTTAGGAAAGTTAGTCCCCATGAAATTTTAATAGAACATAAACATCATGTACTGCTCTTATATACACGTTGCACAGCTTCCCTTACTATCAATTTAATTTTTATCCAAACTACATAGTGTATACTAGGTATTTTGGCAATATTTTGTAGTACTATCCTTACATATAGTGAAACCTCTCCTTTTCATTTATTTGGAATTCCCATTGTTGCATGATATTTAAAGTTATTGATTCCTATGTTATCCTGTGATATCTAAAATTGCTAACCCTTTTATATTGGATGTTAGGTCATTTTGAAAATATTGATGGCAAAAACTCCTGGTAGTAGTTTGTTTCATATATCCATTGTCTGTCTCCTAATTTTCAGGACTTTATTTGCATATCTTCTTTTAATTTCTGAATGACATTGCTACTACCATCCAGTTATATTCCGATCTCCTTTGAAACACTTTCTACATGACTAATACTGAGTATGCACATCAGCAATGCTGCTGGCTATGGAATGGTTACCTCACTTGTCAGCCTGCCTTTATTCACCTACAAACTACAAAAATGGAAAATGATTATTATCATCTATAGGTCCTGGTGGAAACTTACAAATATATTTAGTATCATATACACAAACATGCATGAGCATGCACACACACAAACACACGTGCACACACATTCACAAATACATTTTGCTTTCTGTCTGTTTTTTTGCTTTCCTTTTAAGACATAATGTCAATGTGGCCTGCTTGTAGTTTGAATTTCCTTGTCACTTTCCTTGGTGCTTAATGAAGCATAATACATAAATGTCTTGCTGTTTAAAGCATGTCAAAATTTCTGTTTATATGAAAAATGTTGCCTTACTGTGTTGCTTTGGCTGTCTGGCCAATCTGTGGACAGATAACAAACAAAATCCAGTGTGGACTCCCAGGCAGCCTGTGGTAGAGACTCATTGACTCCTCCTCAGAAAACTAGATTCATCTTCTACATTCCTTTCTGCAGTTACCTAAAGTCCATATGTCAGTCACACAATTTTCATTTTCCTTCATCTTTTTTTCCCTACCTAGTAATTCCTTTTTAAGCCATCTCTAACTGATTTTAAGTATGTAGGTGATCACTGATGGTCTGTGAACATCTGCCCTTCACAACAGACTCTCCAGATGTGCTGTACAGTCTGGAGATTTATCCACAATATCAACTTCTTTTTTGAATGTCAGAGTTATTAAGCATACAGTAAGTTAATGTAAACAATTAAATAGCAAAAGATAGATAGGTAGGTAGATAGACATATAGGACAATTGATAGCAAAACACCATTAAATTGGCTGCCAAAAATAATTAAAAAAATAGATGAAGCATGCTTTTTATGGCAGCCAACTGGAGTTCCAATAGGCAGAGAAGTATCCCATAGCATGAAGCTTCCAAGGAAAAAAGAAAAATAATGGAAATATAACATCATCAAATTGGCTTGCAGATACTTTGGAAGCATGTTAAGGCAGCCAGCTAGATTCTCCATCTGGATTCCCAGGAAGAGAAGAAAAAATAACTTAAAGATTGGCCATGGCAAGTCATCTATGGGGGGGAAAATAATTGGAAACTCCAGCTTACTGTTTCAACTTTTTCAGTCAGTTTCTGCTGAATTTTCTGAGAACTTGATTTTTAACATCATCTTTAGTTCTGTTACTTAGAAGCATCATCCAAGGGGACTCTCAGGGGGAAGTCCAGATGGCTGCTTTAAAATAGCTGCCTTAAAGGATCAATTTTGGACATCTTGAGTGCCTGAAATAATGTTTCGTTGTCTGTCTGCCTGTTTGTCATTCTATTTATCTTCCTCTTACTTGCTACATATTATTTTATTTGGCTTACTATACTTTGCAAACTCACTCATTCAAAATCTTGCCCATTCAAAATCTTGCCTATTCAAAATATGACTATTTTAGGTCATTCACAGACATACAGTGTTTATAAGTAACATTGCATGGATTGAGTAGGCTCTATTTAGAGATATGTATGTATATACATATACATCTATCCATACAATAACAGTTAGTGAAAAGAGACACCATGAGGTAGAGAACAAGGAAGGATATATGGGTCATTTTAGAGGGAAAAACAGAAACATAGAAATGTTAAAATTATATTATAATCTCAAAAAATTTAAAAAATTTTAAAAATAATTGAAAGCAAACATTTTCTTTCATTTGGCAATATGGACTATTTTCATTATGTAACTGCTTTCCCATGATTTGCACTCAAAGTGAAATGTCATACAATAATAAAATGATTTTAAATCTCTGAAATATTGTTACAATATTTGTAAGGATGAATGCTTAAAACAAAAACAATTGTCTTGCTTCTATGTTTTTCACTTATGTGAGGACTGAAGAACTTTTTAGAGAACCCTTTATTATATGTAAACATTAACGAATGATGAATAGCAAAATAAAGACTTCCTAAACTAGAATCAAACAAAGTGACCTAATTCCAGAATACTACTCCTTGTTTAAGGTGTTGTATGTGACTGGGATGTAGTGGAGTTATGAAACTCTGAGGGAAAGCTGTTAATTCCTCTGTAGATGCAGTGTTAATACAGAGGTAACATAATCTACTTCTACTTTCTACATTCGTTGGAGAGATGTTGGCATTGGGGTGGTTTACATTCAAAGTAACAATATTCTTCACTGTCTTATTAAAGACATTTCTGTTTGATTAATGATAATTTGATTGAAATAGGAAAAGTTACTCATTTTAATGACTATGAAGTTGAAACTTATCCAGGTTGTGAAAATTTTATCCAGTCTACACAAACTCAGAAATGTTTAGGTCTGTTGGGAGTCTTGTCCTGGTCAATGGCTTTGTATAATTTAGGTTGAATTTCATTGAAAATTCATCTTGTTAAATATCATGGGCCATGATGCAGTTACAGCAGATAGCAATTGATAATTCAGATATCAATCTATTAGACGAATAATTTTCTGCCGGAAAAATCCTGTCAGGCAAGGCTTGCAAGGCCACAGACTCTGAAAAATTAATTGCTTTTGTCTATAATTTTATATGTCCAGAAATAGCTATGATATCGCTATGATATCTCCCCGATATCTGCCTTAATTTCATATTTTATATATATATATAGTCTCATCATTGTATCTCAATCTTATGGGCATATATATTTATGATGGCCAGAAAGATGACTTCTCATTAAGCTGTATAATTTTGATTAATAGAAATATGTTAGAATATGCATTATAGTTATATCTATTGTTCCATATGGATTATAACACATTTAGAAGCTTGTTTTCTATAATTAGCTAAGCTGACAGGGCAAACAATGACAAACAAAATATCTCTATGGTTAGAGCATAAATGGGATTTTCATAGATTAGACTCAAGGACAAAAATCACAAAATGTCTGACTTTGTTGATTCAAGGTCCTTCAGAGATTGAATTGCCCTGAGCTTCTCCCACTGGCAGCTGATAATGGATTCATAGCATTCATTTGCTCTGACCCTTTAACAATTAATATTTCATATATATATATTCTAATTTCAGTTTATGATGTAAAACTCAAGCTTCAATTAATTAATTGTTTATTATTTAGGTCCATAATTATAATTTATCAATTAATTATGTCCAAAGAAAAATAGTTTAATGTCCACCTAATTGCAGATGCCATTGGACAGGGAAATGCCAAGCATTTTGTCCCCACCTATGTGCTGCCATGGTAAATGGCTCTCCTTATTGTCTCTCAAGGAATATGCATTTGATCTTGAGAAGGCTTTGTAACTTTTCTTATTATTGTAAAGAGTCTCCTGTTTCACACACACACACACACACACACACACACACACACACACACACCCATAGAGAGACAGGAGCTACTTTTGTTAGAGCTGAGAAAATTTAGAATTAGGATAGAGGAAATTAAAATAAATAGGAATTAAAATTTTAAAAAGATCAGAGCTGTGAAGAATTAGAATTTAGATTAGAGTTGAGAAATATTAGAACTAGAATAAAAGAAACTGACATTCAGAACATTTGTGAGTCTTTTTCCCTCAGATAGATAAAAGCTTATTTATAAAGACCTTCAGATAAAAAAAGTCCAAAGTCTCTTTTTTCTCTTCACTATGGATCTTTTCTGAACACCCTTGATCTGGACTCCATGGCATACTTTAGTTAAATTTATTTTTTATGCATTTTTAAAGAAGACTTTCTCTTTTTCTCTCTCTAAATTATGTTCAGAGGTTATTAACCTTTGAGGTTCAGAAAACAGAGAAGACCCATTTTATTCAAATTTCGCTTTAATAGCTTATTAAAAACAACTTCCATAAATAGATTGGTTTTTATCACTCAAAATGTCCTCTAATTCTTCACTTAAAGCATTCTTATACTTTATTTTTGATTTCCAAAGCTCTTAGATAAAATTTAAGATATTCTTATATGCACAACAGATAAATACATTTGACTAGAAAGTGCATGTTTCAAATCTGTTTCCACTTACTTCGACCTTTGACAGTAGAAAGCCATGAGTTTAGGAGAACATTGACTAAGAGCAACATGTCACACAACCTGACCTTCTAAAACCTAAAGCTCTCCAGCAGTGGTGATGTTTCTGGGAATCCTGTCATTAACAGTACTGTGCGTGACTTTGAATTTCAGTGCAGTACTGGCAGCTAATTCAGTAAATATCAAAGGTTACAGAAGGAGGGTCAAAATAAACAATGTCCAATCAGTGTTTCACATTAATAGTCTGAGTTCATCATTTTATATTTATTAAGCAATACAATAGCATTCATTTTCATTGTGCCAATTTCCTTGTCAGTGAAATTGAAGTATTTGGAAAGAAAGATGAGAGATTAAATTTCTTTTTGCCTTCTTATAGGTATCATAGCTGGATAGGAATGTTGGCTGCTTCTCTTCTTTGGAAACTTGTTGGCAACTTCTGGTACCACAAATGATAGTCCTCAGGGAGGAAGTTTTCAAACAGTTCCAGTTCAGGGACCTTTGGACCCTGTGATGAAGTACATAGTGTCTTCAGCAATAATGACTTACCTTCCACCTTGTGGGGGCAATGAACTATAACAGCAGTAGTCTGTTATACATTGGTTCTATAGGACAATCATGACCAAGAACTCTGAAGCGTTATTCTCTTGCCTAGTATTGCTGTATTTGTTAGATAGCCTTTGGTTTGTGGAGAGAGCACTGTCAGCCTAGAATAGAAAATTTCATTTTAACTATATATGTATATTCATATATGGACTTACATGAATTACAGTTAATTTGGGGGTGGAAATTAATAGTATGATTCCTTATGACTTTTCAGCACAACCTTACTGTTATCTTCTCCCTCTTTCTTCTGTATTTATCTCCTTTCCATCTCCCTAATTATAGCCTTTTCCTTTTTTCTGATTTTCCCTATCAGCTCATTTATACCCTGGTATTCACATTTCCATTGATCACCCATTATATTAATCTGGCAATGGTCTGTATTTACTTTCCTGATTTTTGCAGTTACTCCAGGATATAGACTCTCATGTGAAGATTTGGAGGTAGGAGTCCCCAGTGAGAGAAAACGTGTGTCATTTATCTTTCTGGATCTGGATTACCTAACTCAATATGATCTTTTCTAATTCACCCAATTACCTGAAAAGTTTATTATTTCATTGTTTTACAGCTGAATGTTATTCCATAGTGTATGCCAGGCATTTTCATGATAAATTTATCAGTTGAGAGATATTTAGCTTGTTTTCATACACTAGCTGTTGAGATTAGAGCAGCAGTGAACATGGCTGAGTAAGTATGTGTGGGTTAGGATGTCAAGCCGTTTTAGAATATGCTGAGGCACAGTATTGCCATGCCATGCCATGCCATCAATATATTTCAGATGTATTGAGAATTCTCCATGTTGATATCCATGTGGCTGCACCAGTTTGAAATCTGTGAACAGTGAATGAGTATTCCCCTTTTCCTCCTAACCCTCCAGCATATGCTGTCAGTTTTTCATTGTTGTTGATCTTTGCCATTCTGATGGCATAAATGATATCTAAAAGTTGTTTTGACTTACATTTCCCTAATTGCTAGGGTTCATGAAAGCTTTTTGAGTTATTTCCCAGCCATTGTATTTTCTTTTGAGAGCTCTCTGTGTAGATCTAAGGCCCAATTTTTGAATGGGTCATTTGTTTTTGTTTTTTTTTTTGATTCTTTGTTTTTTCATGTTCTTTTCCCCTTTTTATTGAAAATAGATTCTTTTCTCATACTATGATCCTGATTCCACTTTCCCTTCCACCTATTCATCCTAGTTCCTCCCTACATCCCCTCCCCTCCTGATCTACTCCTTTTCTGTCTCCCATTAGAAAAGAACACACTTCTAAGAGATAACAACCAAACATGACAAAATGAACTATAATAAGATTAAACAAAAGCCATCAAAAGTTGAACACAGCAACCCAATAGCAGGAGGAGTCCCAAGTGCAGGCACAAGAATCAGAGACCCACTCATTCTGACACTCAGGAGTACCATAAGAATACTAAGCTCAAAGCTATCATATGTACATAGAGGGCCTGGTACAGACCCCACAGATCCTATGCTTATTGGTTCAGTCTGTGTGAGTTCATATGTACCTTGATTACTTGATTCTGAGGGCCTTATTCTCTTGGTGTCCTTCATCCCTCTGGGCCTTATTCTCCTTTTACCTCCTCTTCCACAGATTTCCTGAGTTCTGAGGAGAGCGGTTTGATAGAGACATCTCATTTAGAACTGTATTCCAAGGACTCAATCTCCACATAATATCTGTGGGTCTCTGCATCTGTTCCCTTCTGCTGCAAGAGAAAGCCTCTCTGGTGATGACTGAATAAGGCACTTATCTAAGAGCATAACAGAGTATCATTAGGAGTCATTTTATTAATACTTTTTTTTTCTTTTTTTTAGATCAGTGGTGTTTGGTTTTACCCAAGATCTCTGGGTTATGGAGCAATAGAGGAGTGCTCTCCTTGCTCCACATCCTCTTCAACAAGAGCTATCATTTGTGTTTTTGATCTTAGCCATTCTCACAGTTGTAAGATGGAAGCTCAAAGTAGTTTTGATTTGCATTTCCCTGATAACTAAGGATGTTGAACATTTCTTTAAGTAATTCTTGGCCGTTTGAAATCCCTCTGTTGAGAATTCTCTATTTAGATCTGTATGCCATTTTTGATTGGATTGTTTGGTTTGCTGATGTCTAGTTTCTTTAGTTTTTTTTCCTATAATTTGGAGATTAGCCAATGTGGGGTTGGTGAAAATCTTTTCCTATTCTGTATGCTATCATTTTGCTCTTACGACAATAGATATCCAATTTCCTCAGCACCATTTGTTGAAGAGGCTTTATTTTCACCAGGATATGTTCTACACATCTGGTGTAAATATAACATGGTTGAAGTGAAGTATACTTATGCTTGGGTATATCATTTTGTTCCATTGGTCTATATACTCTACATATCTGTTTTTGTGTCTATAATATATTATTTTTATTACTATGATATTATAACGTCTTAACATCTGGAATGGTAATCCCTCCAGAGTTGTGTGTTATCTTTACTCAAGATATTTTTGGGTATCTGAAATCTTTTGTAGAATTTAGGGTAGTTGTTTTTTTATTTATATGAAGAATTCGATGGGAATTTTGATGGACGTTTACTGAATCTGCAAATAGTTTTTTGATATAATGTTCATTTTCAAAGTATTAATTCTGCTGATCCAAGAGCATAGAATACCCTTCCATTTTCTAGTGTTTCTTTCTGTCTCTTTTTTTTTCTGAGGTTTACAATTGTCATAATAGAGGTCCTTCACTTCCTTGCTTAGGTTTATTCCAAGACATTTTGTTTTCTTTGAGGCAGTTGTGATTGAGAGTGTGTAAATTATCTCTTTCTCTGTATGTTTGTTATTGTCCATTTTTTAAAAAGTATTTTTTTCCTATTCTGTAGGTTGGCACTTTGCTTGGATGATCATATCCTTTGTTATACAAAAGCTTTTTAGGAGAACCCAATTTACTACTCTCTAGTCTTAATGCCTGTGCTAAAGGTGACTTGTTCAGAGACTACTTTGCTGTGCCAGTGAGTTCAAATGAGTTCCTTACTTCCTCTTATGTCAGATTCGGGGTATCTGGTCTTCAGTTGAGGTCTGTGATCCATTTGAAGTTGAGTTTTATGAATGATGATAGGCAGTTCTATTTGAATTCTTCTGCATAGAGCTATCCAGTTTGACCAGCACCGTTTGCTGAAGATGCTGTCTTTTCTCCAGTGAGAATTTTTGTGGTTTCTGTCAAGAGTTTTTCTTTCATAGGTGAATAAAATTATGTCTGGGTTTTGAACTTCAATCCATTGATCAATGAGTCTGTTCCCAGACCAATACCATGATGATTTTATTACTATCACTCTGTAGTACAACTTGAAATCTGGGACAGCGATATCTCCAGCAATTTTTTTTTTTGTTTTTTTCGAGACAGGGTTTCTCTGTGTAGCTTTGCGCCTTTCCTGGAACTCACTTGGTAGCCCAGGCTGGCCTTGAACTCACAGAGATCCACCTGGCTCTGCCTCCCGAGTGCTGGGATTAAAGGCGTGCGCCACCACCGCCCGGCTCCAGCAATTATTTTATCATTTAGAATTGTTTTAGCTATCATGGGATTTTTGTGTTAACACCTGAAGTTGAAGATTGTTTTTGTTTTCAGTTTCTGTAACAAATTATGTTTGAATATTGACTGGGACTGTATTAAATCTGTAAATGTTTCTTCTCTTTGTATTCTGAGGAATAATTTGAGGAGTATTTTTTTTAATTTTATAATTAATTTAATTTTACATATCAGCCACGCATTCACCTGTCCTCCCTCCTCCCACCTGCCTCCCCACCTTCCCCCCAATCCCTCCCCCATCCCCACCTTCTCCAAGGCAAGGTCTCCCCTGGGGAGTCAGCCCAGCCTGGTAGATTCAGTTGAGGCAGGTCCAGTCCCCTCCTCCCTTCACCAAGGCTGAACAAAGTGTCTCAGCATAGGCCCTAGGTTCCAAAAAGCCAGCTTATGCACTAAGGACAGGTCCTGGTCCCAATGCCTGGGGGCCTCCTAAACAGTTTAAGCTAATCAACTGTCTCACTTATCCAGAGGGCCTGATCCAGTTGGGGGCTCCTCAGCTATTGGTTCATAGTTCATGTGTTTCCATTCGTTTGGCTATTTGTCCCTGTGCTTTTTCCAACCTTGGTCTCAACAATTCTCGTTCATACAAACCCTCCTCTTTCTTGCCAATTGCTCCTTCCTGGAGCTCCACTTGGGGCCTGGCAATGGCTCTATAAAGAACTAGAGGAAAAGACAAATAAAAAAGTGGAAGAAAGCAATAAATCCCTTTAAGAAAACCATGAAAAAGCAATGAAATGGGTGCATGTGCTGGCTGTTTGGAACCTGGGGCCTATGCAGGGACACTTGGCTCAGCCTGGGTGAAAGAAGGAGGGGACTGGACCTGCCTGGACTGAATCTACCAGGTTGAACTCAATCCCCAGGGGAGTCTTTGCCCTGGAGGAGATGGGAATGGGGGGTGGGCTGGGGGGAAGGGGGGGGGGGGCAGGGGGGGGGAAAACAAGGGAATTGTGCCTGATATGTAAAATTAAATTAAATTATTAAAAAGTAAATATGTCATTTAAAAAAAAAAAACCTTTTACCTTGAGGTGGTATCTATGCTTGATGTTGAGGTGTGTTATTTGGATGCAGCAGAAGAATGGATCCTGTTTTCTCATCCATTCTGTTAGTCTGTATCTTGTTATTAGGGGATTGAGAAAATTGATATTGAGAGTTGTTAAAAAGCAGTGTTTCTTGATTGCTGTTATTTTATTGTTACTTTGTTGTTATTGTGTTTTTTCCCTCCTTTGATTGCTGGTTTGGGATTGTTTATTCCTTGTGTTTTTATGGGTGAAGTTAACCTCTTCAAGTAGTACTTTTCTGAATATGTAAATTGATACTATTTAAATTTGGTTTTTATCATAAAATGCTTTTTTTCTCAATTTGTTGTGATTGAAAATTTTACTATGTAAAGTAATATGGTCTGATATCTGTGGTCTCTTAGAGTTTGTAGAATATCTGTCCAGGCCCTTCTGGCTTTTAGAATCTCCATTGAGAAATCAGGGGTTATTTTAATGGGTCTGTCTTTATATTTTACTTGGTCTTTCCCCCTTGAATCTTTAAATAATCTTTGTTCTGCACATTTAGTATTTTGATCATTTTGTGTTGTAGGGGATTCTTTACTGCTCCAGTATATTTGGGGTTAGGTATGCTTCTTTTACCTTGATAGGTACCTCTTCTTTTAGATTAGGGAAATTGTGTTCTACATTTTGTTGAAAATCCTGTAGCTGAAGAAAACTCTGGTCCTGTCCAGCCCCACAAAGCCCACAGCCGCTTATAAAATAATCACTCAGAAGCTTATACAAATTAAAACTGCTTGGCCATTAGCTCAGGCCTACCACTGACTAGCTCTTACACTTAAATTCAGCCCATTTCTGTTAATCTATATGTTGTCACGTGTACCATGGCTTTACCTGTGTGCCATTACATGCTGCTCCCTGGATGGCAGGCTGGCGTCTCCTGACTCAGCCTTCCACTTCCCAGAATTCTCCTTGTCTGTTTATCCTGCCTATACTTCCTGTCTGGCTACTGGCCAATCAGCATTTTATTTATCAACCAATCAGAGTAACACATTCACAGCATACAGAACATCCCACAGCAAAATCATTTCTGTGCCTTTGACTTAATTGTTTTCTCTTTATTTCAATTATTTGTAGATTTGGTCTTTTCATGTCTCAGAGTTCATGAACATTTTATGCCTGGATTTTTAAAGATTTTGCATTTTCTTTGACGGAAGTGTCTATTTCTTCTATCATTTCTTGAATGTCTGAGGTTCTTCCTTCCATCTCTTTTACTCCATTGAAGAGGCTTACCTCTGTGGCTTTTTTGCTTGACTCTCTAAATTTTTAATTTTCAGTTTTACTGCACATTAGGTGTTCTTTAGTGGTTTCATTTCTACTTGAACTGTTTTCACCAGTTTGTGTTTTCACAGACTTCACTAAAGGATTTATTCATATCCTCTTTAAGGTCTCTGAAAATATTCATAATAGTCACTTTGAAGTCCTTGTCTTGTGCTTCAGCTATATTGCATTTCTCAGAGCCACCTGTAGTAGGGTTGCTGGCTTCTGGTCTTGAGTGTTAATTATTGTGTGTTTATATTGGTGTCTAGGCACCTGTGTTTGGGATGATTGTGATTTTTAAGTTTTGATATTATGTCTTGTGTTTTGGGGTGGGTGTTCAATTCCTTGTTTTCTGTTGCTGTCTCTTGATCTTAGGAACATGTGGTAGCTTGCGTTCCTGGTAGTTCCTTACAGGTATCTCCACTGGGGATACTAGGAAGAATGTCATTCTGGGTATTGGCGGTTGACACTAAGGAATGGTGACTGAAAGGGTCAATAAAAGGAGGAAAGCAGATTCTTCTGGTCTCCAAAGTAGAGTCCCCAGGGAGTGGAATCAGCAAAGGAAGACAGCTCACTACAAGTACTGGTCTGGGGATGAGACTCTCAATACTAACCCTTTCATCCCTTGTTTCTTTATTTCCTTCCTTCCTTCCTTCCTTCCTTCCTTCCTTCCTTCCTTCCTTTCTTCTTTTCTTTCTATTTTTTTGAGACAGAGTTTCTTGTAGTGATATTTTATTTGTGCTCTAATAAATAAACCTTGCCTGGAAAAAGCCAGCCACTATATTAAACATAGAAGTCAGGCAGTGATAGCACACGCCTTTAATCCTATCACTTGGGAGGCAGGGATCTATCTGGATCTCTGTGGGTTCAAGGCTACACCAGGAACAGAGCCAGGCCTGGTGGCACACACCTTAAATTTCAACACTAGTTAACCATAAAGGTCTGGAGGACTGTACAGACAGACAGGAAGTGACAGAGTTGGGCAGGAAGAGGAAGTGATGTAGCTGGGCAGAGAGAGCAAATGAGATAACAAAACAGAAAGACATATAGGCATGGGTTGACAGGAAGTAGGTCTCTTTGGAAGCCGAGGGTCAGTAAGGTGAGGTTGGCTTGGCTTGTCCTATTCCTCTGATCTCTCAGTTATTCACCCTAATATCTGGCTCCAGGTTTTTATTTTAATGAGACCTTTTAAGATTTGTGTTACAGTTTCTCTTTGTAATCTAGGATGTCCTGGAACTCACTCTGTAGACCAGGCTGGCATCAAACTCAGATGAGACATGCCTACCTATACCTCTTAAGTGCTGGGATGTGTCACCATCAACTGACATACCTTTTTTCTAATTCCTTCATTAGCCTGTGTTTATTGATCGAGGAGTTGAGACCATTGATATTGTAAGTTTTTTTATTAAGCAATGATTATTGATTCCTGATATTTTGTTGTAGTGTTGTGAGTATCTCTCTAATTTTTATTTACTGTTCTGTGATTATTTATCCTTTGTGTATTCTTGGTGTAGTTAACCTCCTCTCTGAGACTGAATTTTTCCTTCTAGTGTCTTCTATAGAGGTTTATTGGTTTCATCATGAATCTTTTTCTCTGTTGATTTTGATTAATAGTTTTATGGGGTATTTAGTGTGGGTCAGCATCTATGGTGTTTCAGAGTTGTACAGCATCCATCAATGTCCAGAAGGCTTTCAGAGTCTCTATTGAGAAGTCAGGTGAATGTGCTTGCTGTTGTGTGTACTTGGTCTTTATCCCTTTTGATTTTTGAATCCTGTATTGTGTATATTTAGTGTTTTGATTATCATACGTCATGGGGATTTTCTTTTCTGGTCTTGTCTATTTTCCTTTCTTTGTGTCTTTTATACCCTGAAAGCATCTCTTTCTTTAGATCAGGGGAAATTTTCTTCTTTGCTTTGTTAAAAGTATTTTTCTGTGCCTTTTGTCTGTTTTTTCCCTCTTTCCTCTATTTATTGGTCTTTTTATAGTGTCAAAGATTTCTTTAATGTTTGGTGCCTGGATTTTCTTTCCTTCCTTCCTTTCTTTATCTTCCTTCCTACCTTCCTTTCTTTTAAATTTAATATTTCTTTTGACTGAGCTATCCATTTTTCTTCTATTGTATCTTCAAGACTTTAAATTCTCTATTTAACTTCATTAAATATGCTGGAGAGGTTTTTCTCTGAGTTTTTGTTTGACTTCTTGAGCTTTTTATTTTGAGTTTTAGTTCACTCTGGCATTTCTTCAGTGATTTTATTTTGTTGTTGTTGTTAAATTCTACTTTCAAATCTGTTTTTTTTCAGCATTTCATTCAACTGTTTGTAAGTTGTTTTCACTGTCTTCATTTAGACGTTCATTGGTATTCTTTTTAAGATTCTCCAGCATATGCACAATTGCCCCTTTGAAGCTTTTGTTTTATTGCTTTTCTCATGGCATGCTACAATAGGAGTTCTGGCTTCTGGAGGAAGCACATTGCCTTGTTTATTCATGTTTATGTTTTTGTGCTAGAATATAGGCATCTAGAGTTATGCCATTTGACATTCTTCTTGCTGAAAATGCTTGGTCTTACCTTTGTTGAGTAGGAGTTTCATACTTGGGTTGCTCTTGCCCGCTCTGGACTCTAACCATGTGTAGTGGCTTTAGAATCCCCAATTCTTAGACATGTGTGGTGGCTATAGGATGCCTGGTTGAAAACTGTTCAGTGGGACTACATGGATTTACAAAGAAATGGAGAAGGATTAGAAAGAATGGATGAAAGCTAAGGAACAGGGGAATTTAGGGGATGGGGATGGAGGTAGGCTGGGAGAAGAAGCAGTAACTTGTAACCCTACCAGTTATTAAGACAAACATAGATTTTATGTTTGTTATATTTAACGCCAATTTTTCTTATTGTTTTGGGGCATAGAGTATGTGCTTCTTGCCTATTTGTAAGTTATACAAAATTTTCATAGGTTTTTAATGCCAAAATTGTGGTATTCAATGTACTCTTATACCCAATTAAAATTTATTCTTTTATATAACTGCTTATATACTTAACATTATAAAAGTGGTACATTTGAAAATTCATTCACAAAATTCTTATTTATTAATTATTCATTAGTAATATAAAGTATAACATTTTGCTCTTTCATATTTGTGAAATGACACATTTATAAAGACTTGGTTCAAAGTGAATCTTGGACTTATATCAAAAGGTGTAGAAGAAGCTTTGGGAAAGTGGTGGATAGAGACAGATATTACCTTGCCACTGATTTTTGTGCTAAGACACATCATGTTTTGGGAGTTTTGAATAAATTGCTTTGGCCTTTGTGTCAACAGTCTCTCAGCTGCCAGATTAACCACCACCCATCAACACAAGTTTATAATAAAATTGAGTTAAACAATACTTCAAGTAAAATTGATACTATTGATAATATGCATACACCTTAACCAAAGAAAGGTATAAGACTAAATTCAATTAATGCTTTTAATATGATTTTGTATAAGTGGGATAATCAATGTGACCATCAATGCATATTGTATGGAATGGTTGAGACGCTGCCAGATGATATCCATTTTTACACTTAAATTGTTGTGTCTCCCCGATTCATAATACTGCTTTTGTTTTTCTCTCCATCTGAAAATTAGGTCTTATTTTTCCATAATTTCTTCTGATACTATGTATGGATCTAAAACAAAAAAAATTATCAAAAATATCAATACATAAACCTACAGAGATTCAGTTTTCAATTAGAGTGTATTATGTTTAAGGCATTCTTTGCTAAACTTTTAAAAAACTATAAAAGTATCACATAAAGTTAGGTAAATACATAACATTGCATGATGTCAAAGTTATATGTTTAATGTGACAATAAGATTAATAATCAGAAACTTCTAACATCAGTAACTTGCATTTCAGGATATTCATGTTTGTTTTCCTTTAGGGATCTAGGTATTGGGCAAAGTTATACAATTTGAGTTATGTCATATATGATAATCAAATCTGATGTTCAATGATGGGACAATCATTAATAATATTGAGATTACCCTGTTGAAGTCTGTAGCTTCTTATTAATCGTGTAGCAGAAGCTAGATGCCTCAAACCTGACCAATGACTCATAGCAATGAACACTTACAGGTAAAGATAAATGGACTAAAGGATACACTGTGTGACTCACCCGGCCACACTACAGTTTCCATGATGAGATTCTTTTCCTTTTTTTTTTTTTTTTTTTGGTTTGTTTTGCTGGTTTGGTTTTTGGTTTTTATTTTAGATTTTGTTTTGTTTTGGGGCTGAGGAAGATATTCCAAAATGGGCATTAACCAACAGTGCATATTATAAAGGTTATCACATATTCTGGGATTTAAAACATGAACATATATCTTCACTAAAAGTACATTTCATGAAAAATCAATTTTAAAAGAAATTATAAAAGTATACTTCTTTCAGCCGGGCGGTGGTGGTGCATGCCTTTAATCCCAGCACTCGGGAGGCAGAGCCAGGTGGATCTCTGTGAGTTCGAGGCCAGTCTGGGCTACCAAGTGAGTTCCAGGAAAGGCGCAAAGCTACACAGAGAAACCCTGTCTCGAAAAACAACAACAACAAAAAAAGTATACTTCTTTCAGTTATGGGTTATTTTTTTTTTTTTACCAGTACACACATTTGCTTGTGTATAGATAAGTAGAAAATCAAAGAAGAAAAGATTAAATATTTTATATAAATTCCAATGAAAACATGAGATAAAACATTGGAAGGAAACACTAAGTAGTGAAGAGACAGGAGCATCATCAAACAACTGGAAAAGAACAAAGAATAAAAAAATCTATAAGTGTTTTCACTTTGTTAATGTGGAGAAGGAAGCAAATACTAACACAAGCACAAATTGTGAAAACCTAAAATGATGAACAGTGATCAAGCCAAAGCCAAATGAGGGAAAGGTAATGAGTTGTGATTTTTCAGTAAAGGAATGTAATAAATTGTAAATAAAAGAAAAGATAAACAGAATGTTCCCAACCAGAAAAGAAATGGGTATTTTACTGAATTTAAACAACAAAAGTCACTGCTGTTAAAGACTTTGGAGTTACTGAGAGCTGTGGCACAGAAAAGCAGAGGAAGAAACATGGAGTAGTACCCTACAATCTCCATAGCCATCCTCTATCTTCTCCATCCAAAGGCCAGCACAATGTACCACAGTACAAGGCTGTGATGCAGAAGAACACAAGAAGAAAAACCACCACAAACAGTAAGATAGAAGGTTCCCCACACACCAACAATGTGTGATATTCAAACTAGAAAAGTGGAAGGATTCCTTTGAATCTTCATGATCCTTTAGAAAGTTCCCTAGAAGAAGTTTATAGATACTCTGAACACACTAGTTGAGTCAAAAACAAAGCTCTCTAAACAAGTCTAATAAAATGTCAAAGGGAAGAAAATGACCACTCAAACTCAATCTTCCTATCCTGCAGGTTTGCTATCCCAAGCCCTGATGGCTAGAGTTCCAACTTTATTGAGTGCTGCTTTATTCAAAGGATTGTGGTGGAGGTGAAAGAAAATATATTTGTGGCAACATCTTTTCCCCCCAATTAAAAAAAAATCCTAGAAAAACATTTGGTAATGCTCACCTAGTATCACACAAATCCAAATCTGTGGGATGACAACTAAGATCATGGAGGAAGCTTGCTGCACTCACCATACACGTTGAAAAGGAACATAGTCCCACATGAGTTAATGAAGGTTCTCTTAAGATATTAGAGAAAAGCAGAATTATAATCAAAGTGAGTGAATTGGGGGGGGGGGAATCATGTCCAGAACTGAAATAACCAAGCAGAGAAGTAAAAGAAATTTTGTGTGTAATGCACTGATACATTTCTATATGAAATGAATTTTAAACTCTGATAGTATAAAAAGTCTGCAAATTAATAAACTTTTAAACAGACTTATTAGATAAAAAGTAGAGATGACGCAGATCACCAATATCAGAAATGATGACAATTATATTATTTTACTCCTTTACCTATTTTAAAAGAATAATTGTGGAAATATTGTGGACACTCAGGTCAATTAATTCGACAAGTTTACAATGGATGGAGTTAGTAAAAGCCATAGATTATACCACTCACTCAAGAAAAATAGGTAAGATGAATATAGTTGCTTCAGTATGGAAAAACATGTACTAGCTCACCATCTACAGAATACACACAGGATATTTTGGCTGTATACAACAGGACAGAGCTAAAGGAAACAAAATATGTAAGTAAATATAAAGATACACCATGCTCATGAATAGAAAAATTAAATTATACAATATCAATTGTTTCCAAATTGATCTCAGAAAAGCATTTTACATTCAATGGCAAGCTCATTCTAAAAGTCACATGGCCAGAGACCAAAACAGTAAGAAAATCCTTCAGAATGCTCAAGAATCTAGATATTTCAAACCCAATTTAAAGATTATAAATTGTCTTGATTAATAGAAGTGTCACAATTACCGAAGAATAGATTTCTACAATCTATACTTTCTTTATAATTTAAATATTTTAAATATAATTGATTAAAAATAAAAGGAGTGGTTGTCTAATATTACAAGATATTTAGTCTACAGTAGTTATTAAAGAAACCTGTGATGTTACAGGTGAATATACAAACAAACAGAGCAGTAGAAAAGAACAGCAAGTCAATAACCAGACACAAATAGGACCAGGATATATTTATTAAGAATCAATAGCAATTTTCTAGTGGAAGACAGTCTTTTATCAAATAGAACATCAACAGGCATTTAAATGCAAAATAAGAAAAATAAACTTCTTTCTCACACTCATATAAAGATTAACCCAATATTGATCAAACATCTAAATGTAAAATATAAACTTCTAGAACATTTGCTTTTGGCTTAGGCAATGACATCTAAGATGACAGAAAAAAAAATGACCAATAAGGCAGGCCATACCAACCTGAGGAACAGGTATGTGGTCTACCCACAGAACTCTCTTAGTTCCTGGGTTCAGTTCCCACAGATACAATCCACCACTATCACCTCCTTCCCCACTTCCCACACCCCCTGTTATGTCTAAGTCCCCAACTGGGTCAGACATCCCCTGCTTAAGTGCAGACCATGGCAGCAAGAAGACAGGTAGGCTGCTTATAGAACTTCCCCACCCCCTCGGTTCCCAGACACAATCTTCCATAATCCCTCCACCCCCACCCCAATTGATGTGTCCCTGCTCCCAACTCAGGTGGACATCATCTGCTCACATGTAGGCCACACCAGTGAGAAGAACAGGTAGGCGAACTTGACCAAAGACCATGCCAGAACTCCAGGTAGACCAATCCTGTGGCATGGTCATTGGTCTACCCACCTCCAACACTATCCTCAATACTCTCTCCCTTCTTCATTGCCATGTCCCAGCCCTTCAACTTGGGTGGAGAACCCCTGCTCAACCACAGGCCACACAGACCAGAAAACCAGAGAAAGAAACTGAAACCAAGGAACTTTTGTTCCCCACCCAACAAACACAAACTCAGAAATTAGCACCTAGGCCTTTAGTCACCTGAAACCCAGAAGTATAGATGCCAGCTTAAGAATACAATCAACAACAACATGTTGTAGGAATTATTAACACCAACCCCTTAGCCAATAGTTTGTGGTAGCTTGGCCCAACGGGCATGGTCTTCTGTGAAATGATGTGACTGGGAAGGAAGAGGTGGCCCCTCTCTTTGGCTGGGTGGAGGTGGCAGCAAGCGATGGAGAAGAGTGGCTTTCAGTTTGGTCTCCATCTCTCCTTTGGGAATGAAGAGGTAGCAGTGCAGCTTTGTTCTATATTGGTGAGTGTACTGTATTGATTTCACCAGTTAATAAACCTGACTTGGTCCCAGACTTCCTCTCTTTCAACAAGAGCCAGGGCAAAATGTCGCCACCAAAGCCAAGCTATTCTACTACAGCAAGCCCCAAATATTCCAACACAGCTGAAGTACAAGGAAAAGAACTTAAAAACAACTTTATGAAGATGATAGAGGTCCTTAAAGAGGGAGTGAATGAATTCCTTAAAGGAAGTAAGGTAAAGGCAAATAGGAAATTAGAGGAAATGTGTAAATCCATTGTAAAGCCAAGAAAAAAAAACCTAAACAGTAGAAGGAAACAAATAAAATGATGATCATTAATTTCTCTCTGATTGGAAGTTCAAGATTATGAGATCATGGCTTTCTACAATACAATGCTAAAATAAAGTGCAAGGGCAGGGCTATCAGTTCATTGGAACAACACTTGGTTAAGTCATGGCCTTAGGGTCAACTCTAGCATCTAAGAAAATAAGATGAACTCTTACACTGATAAAAACACATTCAGCAAAGTGGCTGGATACAAGAATAACTAAAAAAAAAAAATCTATACTCCTCGTATGTACCAATGACAAGCTAGCTGAGAAAGAATTCAGGGAAACAACACCCTTAACAATAATGGAAAATAACATAAACTATCTTGGGCAACTCTAACAAATCAAGTGAAAAACTTGTATGAGAAAAACTTCAAGTCTTTGGAAAAAAAAGTGAAGAAGATGTGAGAAGATGGAAAGATCTCCCCCCCCCAAAAAAAAGAAAGAAAAGAAAAAGACAATTGCTAGTTTTAAATACTTTACATTGGATTGGATTGTTTTATATTATATACAAATTATATATATTGAAATTGATATTGTTAGGAAATGCTATATGTATATTTCTAATTGTACTTCTACTGTTCATTTAACAAAATAATGCAAATTGCTGATTCTTGAATGTTATTATTACCAACTATTAGGATATAAAGAAATGAAAGTTAGTAGTTAGACATTACAATAGAACTTGTAGTCATATTAGGTATGTTTTCTAGATTGAGCAGAGATATTTTAGATAGACAGGTCATCTTCAAACCCTTCAGAGATCTATAGAATATGGCATTTAAAATGTTTTAATAACTTAAAAAAATTCTTTTTTGTTATGACTATGAGACATGTCGGCTCCTGGCAGTACCAATCTACTTCAGAGAGAATATGGGCATTGAAGAAACTGCATATGGAGTTAACTTTCATTGTGGCAAAAGTTAGCCACTGGACAACAAAGTATCCTTGAATCAACTGCTGACAACAGGACAACATGGACAGACAGAACATGAAACAAAGGACTACCGATTCTTGCCAAAACAAGTGTGGTTATGGCTTTATCAAAAGGCATCTTCTGAGGCCAGGACAATATGGCACCATCCCTGAAGTGGCCTTTGCAATCCGGAAAAGGTACAGTGCCCTTTCCTTCGAAGGCAGCTGAACAGGCAGTGAGCCGATGACTTCTGATGTGCAATGGAACAGCAGCTGAAACAGTTATTCTTGAAGAGTAACTAAGCTCACGCCTCTCAATAGCAGACTGGCATTTAATAGAGGGATGTGGAGAAGAACGGGATGCTGAGATGAAGCCACACATATACGGTCAAGAAGAATGGACAGCTGAATTAAAAAACCATCAACAATTTCCAGAATTTAAAATCCTGAATCAGGACATGACACTAGTGGAATTCAGGTGTTTCTGGTACATGGACTGTTCTCACCCAAGGTGAGGTTGAACTGTTGACCTTGTGTACGACCTACTACACAAATGAGTCTGTCAGATACGCTAAGCCTATAGGCTGAAGATGATGCCCCAACACCGCGGAGAAACCTCAGGTGACTGTCCAGGCGGCTGGCTGTTTCTGTCAACTCACAATTTTTTTGGAAGCTGCTTGCATGAACTTCCTGTTTTTATTTTTGTTAGGTAATATTATTTCCTTCTTGGGTCTCTGAGGGAGTTGAAGATTAGTTAGTTATATTTAAAGATTAATTAATTATAGTTGAAGATTAGTTAGGATAGAAAGGAAATAGGTACATTTTGGACTTACCAAAACAGGATAAGTAATGGAATTATATTCTCTGAATTTGTCAAATACAAATGGACTAGACATTGTTTAGGTATTCATCACTTGTATATATTGTATATAGTTATTGTACTTTTGTATATAGTTTTTCTTATAATAGGTACAACTTTCTTTTTTTTCTCTTTTTATTAAATTAGAAAGGGGGAGATATAGTGGTATTCTATTTGTACTGAAATGTGATTTTATTTGTATGTTAATAAATAAAGTTGCCTAGAGGTCAGAGCTATTAGCAAGCCATAGCGAAAGCCAGGGCGGTGGTGGTCCACGCCTTTAATCCCAGCACTTGGTAAGGGCGGTGGTGGTCCACGCCTTTAATCCCAGCACTTGGTAAGCAGAACTAGGTAGATCTCTGTGTGTTCAAGGATACAGCCAGCATTGGAGACACACGCCCTTAATCTCAATACCAACCATAGAGACCTGGAGGTCTGGACAGAGAGGCAGTGACGAGGCAGTCACGTAGTTGGGTTTACAACCAATGAGAAGGAAGAACAAGGACTCTTTATAAGTCAAACGCACAGAAAGTAACTGCCTTTCGGAGAAATCTCTTGGTGGGAGAAGCTAGCTGGCGGAAAAGCGGGTAAGACTCTTAGCTCTGACCTCTTTGGGCTTTCATCCTTACATTGGCTTTGTGTTTATTATTTAATAAGGCGGTTGGTTACATCTACACACATGGATAGGAAGAATTAACATAGTTAAAATGGCCATCTAACCAAAAGAAATCTACAGATTCAATACAATTTCCATCAAAATTCCAAGACAATTCCTTATAGTCCTTTAAAGGACAATACTCAACTTCGAAACAACAAAACAAACAAACAAACAATAAATGGGATGGCTAAAATAATCCTGTCCAATATAAGCACTTCTAGAGGGTCAACATCCTTGATTTCATACTGTACTACAGAGCTATAGTAATAAAAACTATATTGTATTTACACAAAAATAGACAGTTTGATCAATGGAATTGAACCAAAGACCCAGACATAAAAATACTAGATGTAAAGCAAAGGATACCCAGACTGCAACCCACAACTCAGGGAGGCTACCTAGTAGAGAAGGACCCTAAGAAAGACACAGGGCTTGCCCAATGACAGAGAAATGGATGAGATCTACATGAGCAAACTGGAGGTGAGGGAGGGGTAATGGAGGGCAAGAGTCGGGGAAAAGAGAGCTTAGGGGAGCAGGAGGTCCCAGCTGGATCAGGAACAGAGTGGGTGAACAAGGTAAGAGATAGCATGATAAATGAAGACCCCATGGGAAGAGGAAGAAGCAGAATGCTAGAGAGGTCCCCAGAAATCCACAAAGATAGCTCCACTATAGACTACTGGCAATGGTCGAGAGAGTGCCTAAGCTGACCTACTCTATTGATTGGATGGCTGAAAACCCTAACTGTCATGATAGAACTCTCATCCAGTGACTGATGGAAGCAGATGCAGAGATCCATGGCCAAGCTCCAGGTGGAGCTCTAGGAGTCCAATTGGCGAGAGATAGGAGGGATTATATGAGCAAGAGATATTGAGACCATGACTGGAAAAAGCACAGGGACAAATAGCCAAACTAGTGGGAACACATGAACTGTGAACCAATAGCTGAGGAGCCCCCGTGGAACTGGATCAGGCCCTCTGGGTAAGTCAGAAAGTTGATTAGCTTGAACTGTTTAGGAGGCCCCAAGGCAGTGGGACTGGGACTTGTCCTTGGTGCATGAGCTGGCTTTTTGGAACCTAGGGCCTATGCTGAAACACTTTGCTAAGCCTTGGTGAAGGGAGGAGGGGATTGGACCTGCCTCAACTAAATCTACCAGGCTGGGTTGACTCCCCAGGGAAGACCTTGCCCTGGAGGGGGTGGGAAGGGGGGTGGATTGGGCGTGAAGGCTGGGGGTGGGTGGGAGGAGGGAGGACAGGGGAATCTGTGGCTGATATGTAAAATTAAATTAATTATAAAACAAAAATATTAAAAAAAACCTCAAGTCCAAGTGGATCGAAGAAGTCAACATAAATCCAGTTATAGTGAACTTGAAAGAAGAGAAAGTGTGGAACAGCCTTGAACACATTAGCAAAGGAGACAACTTTCTGAACAGAATATCAACCACTATCTCAGGCACTAAGATCAACTGTGAAACTGAAAAGCTTCTGTAAAGCAAAGGACAATGTCAATTGTCAGTTGGACAAAGAGGCAACACATTCATTTTTTTCAATGCCAATGACCTGAACACTATACATGTTTGAACTGATTCTTGAATAGAAATGAATTTTCAGAGATGAGTCCTTGGAAAGTGAGCATAAAACTGTCATTTGTTTTAGGATCTTGTTGAATTACTTAGAGAAAAAAAGCTAAAGCAATCTACCTGGATATAACTTAAAAAAATGTAAAAAGATACATAAATATGAAAAAGTGATATGTCCATATAAATCAGCCCAATTAACAAAGACCCTAGAGAGAATATGTAAAATTAAGAATATGAGCTAAACTAGCATGAAGGAAAAACTACTAAATAAAAACTCAGTACATATTTTAAACAGATTACTAATATTAATCATATAAAAATTCAAGTCTTGAGTAAATCAGTGGTATGTGTTGCTATTATCATTTGTTTAATTTTAAACTCTAATTTTATAATTACTATGAGTTAGATGACAAGGTGGTTTCAAAGCATGTTCTACTATGAATTAGCCAAAATTTACCCAATATTTTGTCGTATTATGGCCTAATATCTGTTAGGTGTGTTTACTTTTTTATATACTTACCAATAAGCCTCAGTATTCACTTACACACATTTGAAAAGAAGCATTTTGCCACAGTTATTATAGATGGAATGGGAAGTCAAGAGCATCTTGTGATCTCAGTGCTGGTTACTTACTGTCAGGGATGCATTTGGGTTGAGGAGACCAGCCATTCTCTGTACATATAACTATGTGTTGACCACCTGGAGGACTGTAGCCAGGTTTACACTTGACTCTTGCAGACTGGCCCTCTGTATATGATAGCTCCAATACTGAAAATTTTCTATTCTTCACGTTACGGAAATTACATTCTCCTAAGAACCATAAGATGATAAGTTAAAAATGTAAAAACATTAATTTATTCAATTTATGATAAAATTTATCATTACAATAGTTAAATGAGCATGCATGATGCTCAGTACTCAATTGTTTAAAAGAATACCACTTATCTTTAGTTTTTATAAAAAAAATATGCAAACAATAAAGGCATTTTCATAGTCCCTATTTTGGACATTCATTTCATGAAGAACTGCTCATAAAGGACAAAAACTAGTCTTTTTTGCTCAAAAACTCTTCTGTCAGTCTAATTTTTGTCATGAGAGACTTAACTGTAGTTATGTATGTGTTTTTCTCTTTCTACTCTTTGATAGAATTAAACATGATTTAATGCAGACATTGACTTACTGACGCATGGAACTTGTGGCTCCCAGCCTTGTCCAGTGCAGATAATGAATCTCCTATCTGAAGATAACATATATCCACTGTCGCAGTGATAGTTGAACCACTTTCCTGCAGGTACCGGGAGGAGCTTTCTGAGATAGTCTTCATCAGATAGACGTCCATTTTTGATTTGTGGAAAATCACAAGGTTCCGCTTGGAATAAAACAAAAGAAAACAAAGCAGAAGTCTCTTGCAGTACTCCCCCCCATCCTCTCACCTGTTTCCTCATGTTCCCATTCCCACCCACCCTCAGTCCACCCATGAAATCTCTTTTATTTCCCCCTCCCAGGAAGACCCAGGCGTCCCACCATGAACCCTCCTTGTTATCTAGTCTCTCTGGGGCTGTGGATTGTAGCATAGTTATCCTTTATTTTATAGCTAATTCCACTTATGAGTGAGTATATACTATGTTTGTCTTTCTAGGTTTGGGTTACCTCACTCAAGATGATTATTGTAAAATAAATAAATAAATAGGTAGATAAACAAACCAAAACAATTTATATATTTAAAAAAGAGAAAAAAACAAACAGGAAAGCATGTACATCATAGATAAGCTATTTGATCAGTAAATTACCTTTAATTAATTAAAATAACTACATGAGAAGACAGAGTATGTTCAGGACAAGGAAACAAATGGAATTCAGGCAACTGAGGTATGTGAGGAGGTCTTTCTTCATGTATCCAAGTTATATCTTGGAGCTCACCAGAGAAATGAATTAGAGATATTTGTTAATATATAATAACTGCTCATTTATCATTTGAATTAGAACAGAAATCTAACACATTACATCATATTGAAGTATTATTTTATGTTCATATTGAAACACTATATTGTTTGATGTATTAATAAGTTATATGCAATGTTTCATTAAAGTTTAACTCTTCATGTTATTATTTATAAATGATTAGCACTTTTAATATCAGGATAGCATTAATCTTTTCATGAAGTATGATTGTACTTTAGAGAACCTCACAGCCATTATATTCACAAACTCAACAATTACAGATACCACAATGAATCCACACAAGAATAGAAAATCAACACGTAGGCACAAATGGAGTAAGGTCTCTGGGAACCATGGTTCTCACCTCTGAACTATTTCAAGCTGATAGATTCAGGAAAAGGGGAGGAGGTCAGTACTCTCAGGTCTATACCCACCCACCAGTGAATAAACCAGTTTCAATCCAATGTTACACATATGCTCTGGT
This sequence comes from Peromyscus nudipes, assembly GCA_902168325.1. Lineage (NCBI taxonomy): Eukaryota > Metazoa > Chordata > Mammalia > Rodentia > Cricetidae > Peromyscus > Peromyscus nudipes. The sequence goes on along the minus strand of CABHPH010161575.1, from coordinate 21,750 downwards.
TAAACTAAATACATCATCATACATCAAAACTCAAACTTAGGAATCTGGGAAAAAGATAGGGAAGGAAGAGGTGTTGTTGATAGAGTTGGAGGCATGTGAGAAGAAAGAATATTGAGAATCCATTATATACATGTAAGAAATTATTAAAGAACTAAATTAAAAAAATAGAAAAATTATTAAACAGTTTCCTTTTAGTTCTCATATGTATTAATAGTATTTTGTAATGAAACTAGCTTCTATTATATAATATATATACATATATATGTATATGTATTATATATATACATATATATGTATATATATATATCTTATATATTTTCCAAAATCTTGTGTCAGTTACAAGCTTGGTTCCTCACTGCCGCTCCTGTTGGGACATGGTGTAAATTTCAGGAACTGCTGGCCAGCTGAAGTAACTTAGGTCACTGGGGCTATGCTTTTGAAGGGATATTTGGACGTTGGCTTTTCCTTTCTAGTTATGTTTCCTGGTGGAGAGGGGGCAAGCAGCTTTGCCTTAGCACTCAATCCTTGACATGATACTCCGCCTGCCACAGGTCTAAAGTGATGGAAGTCACTAAAAGTGTAAATCAATACTTGTTCTAAGTTA
>CABHPH010161575.1:5414-21046 GCA_902168325.1 Peromyscus nudipes | reverse complement strand
AAATACCCTTGACTCAAATAACACTGTGTTGTACAAGTGTTAAGAAGCAACTGAAGTTCTTCCAAGCAAAATCTCCAAAGAGGGAAACAGAATTTCCTTTGTGTGTGTGTTGAACTCAGTATATGAGGAACAGCCATGGCAAAACTATTGTGTGTGAATAGATCACAGATGGGTTCTGGGCCCCCACTATCTCTCTGATCAGTAACTCCTCAGCAAGTTAGCTGTCATCAAGCAATCTATGCAGAGGCTTATCTGATAACGAATTGAGGCCTCTTGTTAAAGCCTTGTGAGTGTGGCATGTTGAACACAGAGCCTAAAGCTCAACAAAGGCTCCTGATGACTGACAGCCACAGCAGTCTCTGAGAGCACCACACTGATGCCGAGACAGTAACCAAGTCATCCTCAAATCTGGACCACACAAATGGGAAGAAGATATTTATTCATTATGCAGCAAATATTTTTGATGGATATTTGCTATAATGAAAATAAATAAAATTAATTCTATGATGATATTCTTACCTAATAATTTGCTAAAAAAATCTTTGAAAGGTTTATTAATTAGAAAAATATACCTATGCATATATATATAAATTTGAGTAGAAACAAATTATGAATTATTTGTTTTCTAAAATGTGTTTTAGTATTACTTGAAATGTTAAATTTTAATATTACTTAAAAATATAATATTACATAAAATATTATTTTGAACAATACAGTGTTTCTAAGGATTGTACACAAACAATAAGTCAAATATTTGTTATTAATGTATCTCTATCTGTGCCTTTTTAAAAGAGTAATTTTCTGGATTATAGGATTAAAGATGTGAATAAATCTTACAGTTACATCTTGGAGCAGGGATCCAGCCATCACTTGTACACCTTGCAAGAGATATTCTAGTTGCAGGATAGGAGCCAACTTTACAATCATATATGATTGTATCATCAGTTCTATATTCAAGCTTCTGAGGAAAATAGGAACCATTTGGAATAGAAGGAGGTTTGCATGTCGTTTCTGAAAAGAAGTATATATAAATAAGGAGAAATATTTATTCTCATTAAAATTAAGAATATGAAAACTAAATACAGATACTATTTACTTATACTGATAACTGTGCAAATGGCATTTAATGAGCACATCTTTATATGCTTGACATATCAGTCAGGCTTCCCCTCTCTCATCATGATGTATGTGTGCCTCTCTGACATTAATTAGTTTCTCTGGATACTGTCACATATAGTACTTCATGATTCTATAAATGGTAATAACTTCACCATATATAGCATTAACGATTCCTTTTGCTTTCTAATTCTTTCCTTGACATTGTTGCTCTTGACTCTCACTGGGTCTATGTATTAATATTCACAGGCTTTCACACCTTTGAAGTAAATATGTCCTTTGATTTACATGGGACAATTTAGTGAATAAGGAAGCTATATCTTTCACCTACACAAAAACATAGTGTAATTATTTCACTTTTAAAATAAGAAAAAAACCACTACTATCATAGATAAACCACTTGATCAGTGAATTACTTTCAATTAATTACAATAACTACATGAGAAGACAGAGGGTATGCTGGACAAGAAAACCAATAAAATTCAGACAACTGAGGTATGTGAGGAGGTCTTTTTTCATGAAGTCAAATTATTGATTGCAGCTCAACTGAGAAGTGGATTATACATATTGTTAAATCTAATATGATAACTGCTTATTTATAATTTTAACTAGAACTGAAATATTATATTATTACATTATATGAAGCAATTCTTGGATCTTTATATTGAAATGCTATATTGATCATTGTATTAACATGTCCATAATTAATGTTTCATTAAATTTTATCCTCCTCATGTTCTTACTCTTTTTTTTGTTTTGTTTTCGTTTTTGTTTTTCGAGACAGGGTTTCTCTGTGTAGCTTTGCGCCTTTCCTGGAACTCACTCTGTAGCCCAGGCTGGCCTCAAACTCATAGAGATCCACCTGGCTCTGCCTCCCAAGTGCTGCGATTAAAGGCATGCACCACCACAGCCCAGCCATGTTCTTACTCTTAAATTAATACTTTTAGTATGAAAATAGTATCAATTTTTCCATGAATTATGGTTGTACTTCAGAGAACCTCACAGAAATATGTTAAGAGAATTCCTACAAAGATGTACAAACACAAATTTTCTATGGTTTCTTTATTCATTTTAATTTTTATTTTATCAGAGAATATTTTCAAAACTTTTGTAAGCATTTGGTATATAGTCTATAAATTTAAATCATTTTTATTTTAAGTGTTCACTAATCATTGAGCCTCAAGGTTATTCCATCTTGTATCTTCTTTATTTCTTCCCTGTCTTAATGTTTTAATCAGGTAAGTCTTTTACTTTCTTGGATAGTTATGCCAATAAACTGTATTTTAATTTTGAAGCTATTGTGAAAGGTACTATTTCTTTGAGTTTTTTCCTTGAATTTGTTTTTTATTTGCTAATAGGAAGGGTACTGATCTTTGTATGTTAATTTGGTGTCTAGTTAGTTTGCTTGAATTGTTTAACAGCTGTAGAAGTTTCTTTGTAGAGTCTTGGGGTCTTTTAAATAGAAAATGATATCATCTTAAAATAAAGATGCTTTGACTCCTTCTTTTCTTGCTTGAATCCCTTTGATCTGCTCCCTTATCAGATTGAGGGCTTGTGTCTTTGCCCACTGAGTCATCTTAGTCAAAGCATCCAGGAGTCTCTTTGCAGTCTTTCCTCTGTATGGAGAAGTCTCTTCTTGCTCTGGCTGAAGAGCTAGGGAAGCTAGTGCTGGCTTGCTCTCTTTCTCTCTCTGTGCTGTCGTTCCAGGTCTCAGAATCTTTTACTTGCTGAGTTCCAGCACCCCTACCACTATGTAATTTTACTCAAAAGTGCAGCTGTAAAAGCCAGGCCCTGTGTTGCAGCCTGAAATTTCAGTTCTTCTTAGTATCTGAAAGGCAGAAGCATGAAGATCAAGAGTTCAAGGACATCCTTAGCCATACAGTGAGTTCAAGGCCAGTTTTGGAAGCGTTGAGTCAGTGGGGTTGGGATAAGAAATCTATCTACCTGTATTGATTTCAGGAAGTGGAGAAGGATGCTAGGAAATCCAGCCATTCAGCCATCCTGGAAAATCTCTACATATCAAAGATGTTTCAAAGAAATCATGACCAACTCACTATCTTTTAGGTTTGTTATATGCATTGTGGTCTACATAATTCATTAATATGTTTATAAAATTAACTCATTAATATCTTCTGAGAAATACTTTAAATATAATTTAAACATATATATACCACACTGATATAGAGTCCACAGCAAAATCATCTTCAAATCTAGCCCACAAAAATGGAGAGACAACAAAGGTTCATTATGAAGCATCTAATAAAACTCAGGGCCCAGGACCACATGGTTTCAGTGCAGAACTCAACCAGACTTTCAAAGAAGAACTAATACTAATACTCCTCAAATTATTCCACATGCCATGCTTTGTTGATGCCCCTTTCTGATAGACATGGAGGAGGGATGGATGGGGAGGGGGTAGATGGGAGGTTGGGGGGGGAGAACAGGAGGAAAGGAAGGAGAAGAAACTGTGGTCAGTATATAAAATAAATGGAAAATTTTAATTAATAGGGTATTATTCTACACAATAGAAACAGACTGAACATTACCAAATTCTTTTTGTGAGGCCGCAGTTACCCTGATACCCAAACCATACAAAGATTCTCCAAAGAAATAGAATTACAGACTAATTTCTTTCATGAACATTGATGCAAAAGCACTCAATAAAATACTGGCAAACTGAATCCAAGAACACATAAAAAAGATCATCCATTATGATCACGTAGGCTTCATGCCAGAGATGTAGGGATGATTAAACATAGGAAATTCTGTCAATGTAATCCACCATAAAAACAAAATAAAAGAAAAAAAATAACATGATCTGTAGCTGGGAAGTTTCTCTCCTGGTCTGGCCAAGCCCCTGCAGTCCTGCAGCCCACTTATAAAATAATCACTCAGAAGCTTATATTAATTAAAACTGCTTGGCCATTACTTTAGGCTAACTACTGACTAGCTTTTACACTTAAACTCAGGCCATTTCTGTTAATCTGTATGTTTCCACATGTTCCATGGCTTTACCTGTGTGCCATTACATGCTGCTCCCTCGACAGTAGCCTGGCATCTCTCCTGACTCAGCTTTCCTCTTCCCAGGAATCTCCTCTCTGCTTATCCTGCCTATACTTCCTGCCTGGCTACTGGCCAATCAGCATTTTATTTATCAACCAATCAGAGCAACACATTCACAGCATACAAAACATCCCACAGCACCTCCCCTTTTCTATCTAATCAAAAAGGAAGGGTTTAACTTTAACATAGTAAAATTACATATAACAAAACAATTATCAAGTAAGAATTACAGTTACAATATCTAGTCTATTTGTATTCTGTAAAATTAAAGAAAATATTCTGTCCTATATTTGTGAGTCTAAGTTTTCATATCTAATTTATCTTTCATCATAACCAAGGAAAATTATAACTATCTAGTCTTCAATTACATCAAAGACCCCAGAAGGATATAATATTACCTAAGTAAACAGGAAGAGCATTGTAAGCAACTTCCAAAACTCTAGAAATGACAGGGATAGCTGCCTTCCTGGACAGTTATTCAAAGTTCCTCTGTAGTGTTGGGGCATCCATCTTCAGCCCATAGGCCTAGTCTCTCAGTCACTTTTCTCTATGTCCTTTAGAATGTCTGGCAGTTTCTTCTGCGAAGCAGGAACCTCAAGGACCATCTTGCCTTGCAAAGTTCAGTAGTCACCTTCCTATGGGTCCTGCATGTCTAGTAGATACAACATTTTGTCAAGCAGTCCAGGCAAGAACAGTTTCTTGCCCAAATGGCTACTTTTGCCAAGAAGAAGATAAACTCCATATAGAGTGTCTTCAATGCCCATCTTTCTCTTTGAAATAATTGGTGCTGCCAGGAGCAGATGTGTCTCACTGTCCAGAAAGTCTAAGTTTTTAAAAACATTTTAAATGCCATATTCTGTAGGTCTCTGAAGTGTTTGAAGATTACCTACCTAACTGAATTATATCTATGTATATCTAGAAAACTTACCATGACTATGTTTGACTATCATAGAAGACTAATTATTAATCTGTATTTCTTAATTATTCATTACAATTTCAAATGAGCTGCATAAACATAATACCTTAAACAAGAGTAGAAATATACATACAGTGTAACAAAATTAACTTTAAATTTATATCAATAAATTAAAATCCATAGCAATGTAAAACATTTCAAACAAGTTGTTGCTCTTTAAAAGTAGGTTCAACAATCCACCCTTTTATCCTATCATATCTATATCCTATATATCTATATCATATCCCCCTTTCTTTTCTTTTAGTGGATACCTAGCCTGAACTGGCCATCTCCTGTAATCAGATTGGTGACTACTACAATTGTCATCAGGGAGCTTTCTTCCAGTGATGAATGGAAACAGATAGAGACCCACAGTCATTCATTAAGCTAAGCTCAGGGAATCTTGCTGAAGAAAGGGTAGAAGGATCAAAGGAGCCAGAGGGGTCAAGGACATTGCAAGAAAAATCCACAAAACAACTAACCTGGCTCATAGGAACCCACAGACTCTGAACCAACAATCAAGGAGCCTGCATGTGACCAACCTAAGCCCTCTACATATATGAGATAGTTGTGTAGCTTAGTCTATTTGTGGGACTCCTAACAATGAGAGCAGGAGCTATCTCTAATGCACTTCCTCCAACAAGGCCATGCCCACTCCATCAAGGCCACACCTCCCAATAGTGTCACTCCTTAAGAACCTATGGGGGACACTTCATTCAAGCTACCATAGACATCTACATATTATGCTTTTGCTAAGTTCAACTAGTATTCTTGTGCATATACCTTTAGTAATCAATATATGAAGAGGGGAGACATTGAGAATTCTGATTAAGAAACTCAGGAATCAACTAACCAGACAATGCTGTGTGATTTGATTTTCTTTTGGACTGCTGACTGTCCTGGTGAGGCCACTGGAGAAGGCTGCAATCAGGTAATGATATTATGTTCTGATGAATAAGTTTTCAACAGAAGCATAATGAAACTGAACTGAATTCCAACATTGTTTAGAAAAAAAAGCAAAAAGTTCAAGATCTAAACAAAATGTTTTTGTGTGAAGGAAAATGAAAAAGTTGGGTAAAAGGCATGCTTAAGCATATTCAGGAGCTGAGTAAAAAAAAAAGTCTTCCCATACACTACCATGGAGGCCACAGGAAGTGAGTGAACTTTGAATTCTATGTCCTGTGGTGCTAACCTTTTAAACAAAGACATTAATGAAGACATTGTCAGATGAAAGAAGAGAAAGAGAATGTTTCTCCAGTAGAGAGTTCCCCATAAAAATAACTACTGGAATCATGTCAGAAATAAAGACTTCAGGAGAAAAGTAACTGGTACAAGAATGGGCATATAGCAGATATTCCTGTTCATAAGATTGCTAAGTTATATTTATGTTTGATATGAAACCTACCATTTGATAATGGTGCTCAATATTTGTAAGAGAAAATTCTAATGGCATTTTTACAGGAACATTGAAAATTGGAAAGGTAAATGGATTTTAAAGGTAAGTGCAGTTTCCAGATTCCATTGAAGTGTAAAGTGACAGCATTAGTAAAGGATGATACATACACACAAATACCTAGGGTGACTTCAGTAACAGGAATTTAGGAAACTATTAGAGATAGCATACTTAAATTATACCCTCAAGAGGAATGAAAGATGTATGCCAAAATAAAATTCTTGAGAACTACTCCTCAAAGAAAGGGAAAAAAGATAAATAAGACTGGGGGACAGAGAACACAAACATAAATTAACACAAGGACAGATATCTCTAACACACAAGTAACTTTCCTATGCAAATGATCTAGACAGAGGTTTGAGAGGTAGACTAATTAGTTTAAGATTCTTTATAGACTTGATGTAAATTTGTCCCTCATCGATATATAATTCATATTCAATCTATGTGATTATTGAAGCAATTTGGAAATTACTGAACTTATAAAAATGTCTCAACACATATTCATAGACCATTCTCATATGTTGTATTCAAAAAGTAAGAAGCAAGGAAATACTATGATGAAGATATTGTATTTTATTTACATGGTGATAGTCTATTATGCCATCCATTTACATTTCAAAATGAATATTTTGCAAGTGTTTTCTCAAGCCTCAAACATGTATATTTTCTTTTATACATTTAATATCTAATAAATAAATTAGTGGCTTAAGATTTAAAATGATGAATTTTTTCCTTAGTTGCAATTGTTCCACTAATTTAATAGAATCTTTGTTAAAATACCCTACCATATTTCTTCATTAGTTTACCAAAAGAAATAAAATTTTAGCAATATAATATTTTTGCATTTGAAAAATTCTTCTCACAAGAATTACTTCACATTATTGTTATTAATATGAAAATGTAAATTAAAGTTTCAAATAAATATTGGGAATATTATGCCCTACCTTTGCATCTTGGTGGTTCTGTCCAAGTCCCATTTTGACATATCACTTCCGCTTCCCCAAATATTTCAAAAGGTTTATTACATTCGTAATGTATTGTCTCACTAGAGAGCCATGTTATAGTAGCATTTTCTACATGTGGTGGATCCATACAGGAATTAGCTAAAGAGAAGAAAAAACTGTCATTACCTATTTGTTCATCTTAAATATCAATCAACATATAAGATTCCATATATATTTAAATGGCATTTAGAAAACAGCAGATAATCTCATTTTTTGAGATCTACTACTTTCAACAAATTTACACGTAATATTGAGTTATTGAATATACAATAATGTTCTTTTATAAAAAGTTGGGGTTTTGGTTCCTTAAATCTCTTCCAGTCCTCCAGTAGAAAACTGATCAATATTTTATACACTGAAGCCAGTGTTCCTCAAATTTCTCTTTAGGTGCAGCAGCATACAGAATATAGACTACATCCTATAAATGCAGTATGAATTCCTCAACTGAATGTACCAGGCTCTGCTGACTCCCCATGGGGGGCCTTACCATGTTGGAGGAGGGAATGGGGGGTGGGTTGGGGGAAAGGCCGAGGAGGACTGGAGGAGGGAAGAGAGGGGGATCTGTGGTTGGTATGTAAAATGAATTAAAAAATTTCTTAATAAGAAATGCTTAAAAAGACAAAAATCAGAATGAAGAGATCACTTGACATCAGTTTTGGCTTGGCCATCATCTTGTTTATTAATTTTAAAATTTCCCTATAAGAATAAACACAGAAGTATTTCTTTGGAGACTAGTTCAAGAATTAAGAACACAGTATCACTTTAAGAAATATACAACATCCTTAGTCATCAGGGAAATGCATATTAAAACTGCTTTCAGATCTCATCTTACACTGGCCAGAATGTCTAAGATCAATAACACAAGTGACAGCTCATGCTGGTTAGGATGTGGAGCAAGGGAAGAATACATCAATTGCTGGTAGGAATGCAAACTTGTATAGTAACTACGAAAAATCAGTGTTACAATCCCTCAAGAAGATAGGAATTGATCTACCTCAGGAGATATTACTCAGGCATTAAAAAATGAAATTATGAAATTCGTAAGTAAATTGATGGAACCAGAAAAGAATCATCCCGAGTGACAAATCAGAAAGACAAACATGGTCTGTATTCACTTATATGAGGATATTAGTTGTTAAGTCAATGATAACCAAGCTACAATCCATAGGAACACTAGGTTAGATATATGGTAAGAGATGGGGGTGAGGAGGGTAAACCAGGTAGATCTCCCTAGGAAAGGGCAATAAAATAGATAGTTATGGAGGGATGGATGGGGGGACTTGAATGGAAGGATCAGCCAGGGAAGAAGAGGGAAGAGTGCCATGAGGGATAGAATAGGGAAAAACAGATAAAGTTAAGGGGCACTTTAGGGGTGATAATGGAAAGCCAATAAAGTAGATGATGCTTAAATATATATGCATATATGATATCTCTCTAAATAAAATTTCCATGTATGTAGGAGACAGAGTCCCAACTGGACATCTCTTGTCACTAAATTAAGCTTCCAGTAACATGAATGGGTTACATCTAATTGAGTTGTTGGCCAAAGGGGTCCCATGGGATTTTTAAAACAACCAGGCTATTGCAAAGACTATAGGTTGCTCTCCACAAACTCACAGCAAAGCCCCACTACTAAAGAAAATACATAACTCTCTGAAGATGGAGAAATTGAGCTACTGCCTACCATGAGATTTTATCCCTAAGTTCTAGCGTCTTTGGTATAGGAATGCACTTTGCATGCTCTCAAGGGAGAAATATAAACACCAACCCAGCAAAAGCTGTTTGATCTACAATGGTATGCTGCATGCAAGACATGATAGCACAGTGGTGGCACAGTTGGTGGGAATAAGCAACGAGTATTGGATTTGACTTAAAGCCCACTTCACAAGATGAAGCCTGATGTGGCTTGGGTGCCCACAAACCTGAGACTAGATAGCCCAAGGACCCGTGGTAAAACCAAAACTACTGTAATTTTTTTTAAAGGAGCAAGAAAATAATTCCTAATGACATTTCACTGTACTTATAGATCAGTACCTGGCTAGACCATCATCAGAGAAGCTGGGGAACAAATACAGAGAACAGAGAGACTCAAAGCCAGGCATTATGCAGAGAATGAGAGACCTTGGAACACTCACCCTTAAGTGGGGTGTCTCCATTAAATCTCTGCCCTGAGAGCTCAGGGAACCATGCAGAAGAGGACGCAGGAAGTGTAAGAGCCAGAGTGAACGGAGGACACAAAGAAAACAAGGCCCTCTAAATCAATAGGATCAATGCACATATAAACTCACAGAGGCTGAAACAGCATGCACAGGGCCTGCATGGATCTGCACAAGATGGGGTTCTAGAGTACAAAGAAGTGGGCACAGGCCTCAATCCCTAACCCAGAAGCTACCTCCAATTACTAACCACTTGCAGATGAAATTTAGTTTGCTCCAAGGAAGTCTCACTGAGGAAACAAACTACTCTTAAGGGTGTGCTGCATGCCCAGCAATAGTTGGCCAACAGAAAATGAACTCAAAGGCATTTTGGGAATTTCCTTGTTTCATAATGTCAATAGGGGGTTTTCTTTCCTTTTTTTAAAAAATTTAAATTTTTCTTGTTATTGTCTTTATTTTATTTATATTTTTCTTCTTTCTTTTTACTCTACAAGTCCTTTGCATATATAGAATGGTTTCAGGTTTGGGTTTTTTTTTTGTTTTTTTGTTTTTTTTGGATTCCTGAGTGTGTGAACAACTGGCACTTTATGCATATATATTTTTCTTGTACCTTTTCTTGGGCTCTTTTTGTTCAGTTTGTTTGTCCTATTCCAATGTGCTACTTTTTGTTTCATTTTATTATTATTTCTTAGAAGAGTGTTTTCTAATGAGAGACAGAAATGGGGTGAATCTGGATGTTAACAGATGTGGGGAGAAATTGAGAGGCATAGAGGCAAGAGAAATTGTAATTAGGATACATTATGTGAGAAAAAACTATTTTCAACAAAAGAGAAAAAAACAGACTGTTTCAAGAATAACATAGTTATAAGAAAATGGTATCAAATAAAATGTAAACCACATACACAAATCTGTGAGAAGACAAGGACCATGGAGGAAGTATGATGCACTCAACACACACATTGAGTAGGAACAAGGCCTCACATCAGTTGCCTGATGCTCTCTCTTTTTTTTTCTTTTTTTTTTTTTTTCGAGACAGGGTTTCTCTGTGTAGCTTTGTGCCTTTCCTGGGACTCACTTGGTAGCCCAGGCTGGCCTCGAACTCACAGAGATCCGCCTGCCTCTGCCTCCCGAGTGCTGGGATTAAAAGCGTGCGCCACCACCGCCTGGCGTCTGATGCTCTCTTAAGACATTAGGAAAACAAGGAATCTCAAAGTAGTTTTGATTTGCCTTTCCATGATGGTTAAGGATGTAGAACATTTCTTTAAGGGTTTCTCAGCTATTTGAGTTACCTCTATTGAGAATTCTCTGGACCTATACTCGATTTTTGTTTGTTTGTTTGCTTGCTGGTTTTAGTAAAACATTTTCCAATTTTACATGGGATAATTAATAATATCTTGAGAAACAAATTTGGGGAAAAATTTTTAAAACAAATGTTAGTTGATAAATGATGCCACTCTAATCTGGGACTTCCTTGTAATCTGAGATGCGTAATACAAATTTAAATAATCCATTTTTTTTTCAAAAGAGAATTTTCTTATTTTTCAAGAAGAGTGAAAGCAAAGAGAAAAGTGAAAATGCTTTTAAATTGCAAAGAAAACAATGACCACAATAAATATCCACTACTCTACCTACCAGAAGAAAATCGTACTTAGAACTCCATTCTATGTAATGTGAATATATCCGCATATTTTTTCTCTGGTTAGAGCTATACTTCATTTTTAAAATTTAGTTGTTTCATTTTTTTGATATCAAGTTTCATGAGTTCTTTATATATTTTATATACTTGGCCTCTATCAGATATGGAGTTGATAAAAACCTCTTCCCATTCTGTAGATTGCTGCTTTGTCTGAATGACAATGTCCTTGCTGTGCAGGAGCTTTTCAGTTTTATGAGCTCTTGTTCGTTAATAGTTGATTTTGGTGTCTGCTTTAACAGTGTTCGGTTCAAAAAGTCATTTGTGCCAGTGAGATATTCCATCTTACACTTGTCTGAATTTCAAAGATCAATAATACAAATAACAGTTCATGATGGCTAGGACATGAAACAAGGGGGAAATTCCTCTATTGATGGTGGGAGTGCAAATTTTTACAGTCACTTTGGAAATCAGTGTGGCAGTTCTTCATAAAGTTGGGAATCAATCTACCTTAAGATCCAGCTATACCACTCTTGGGCATATACTGCAAGGGTGCTTTATCCTTTGATAAGGATACTTGCTCAGTCATGTTCATTGTTGCTCTGTTAGTAATAGCCAGAGATTGGAAACAACCTTGGTGTCCTTCAACAGAGAATGGAAAAGAAAATATCATTTACACAATAGAGTATTACTCAGCTATTAAAAGCTAAGATAAAACATTTGCAGACAAATGTATGGAAATAGAAAATATTCATGCTGAATGAGGTGACTTAAACCAAGAAAGATAAATATGGTATGTTTTTCCTCATATCTGGATATTGGCCATTAAATAAATGATAACAAAGCTACAATCCCAGTAGTTTTGGTTTTCTCTGTAGGTTTCCCCATCGTGATCTTGATGTCCCTTGCTCACAGAATCCATCTTCTCTTTCTTTGACTGGACTCCTGGAGCTTGACCTGGTGTTTGGTTAAGGATCTCTGCATCTGCTTCCATCACTTACTGGAGAAAGGCTCTATGCTAACAGGATATTCACTGATCTGATTACTGGGGTAAGACAGTTCAGGTGCCCTCTCCACTATTGCTAGTAGTCTAAGCTGGGGTCATCCTTGGGGATTCCTGGGAACTTCCCTAGCACCTGGTTTCTCCCTATCCCCATGATGTCTCCCTCTATCATGGTATCTCTTTCATTGCTCTCCCACTCCATTCCTGTTCCAGCTCAACCATTCCATTCCTTTATGTTCTCATCCCCCATCCCCTACTCTCTATTGCCCCCCTTACCCCCAGTTTACTCATGGAGATCTCACCTATTTCCCCTTCCCAATGTGATCCATGCATCCCTCTTAGGGTCCTCCTTGTTAGCTAACTTCTCTGGTGCTGTGGGTTGTAGTCTGGTTATCCTTTGATTTACATCTAGTATCCACTTATGTGTGAGTACATACCTCCACAGGACTGGACTAGGCCATCTACATAAGCAAGACAGTTGTGTAGTGGGTAGCCATTCTAGCTTTGACCTGGAAGTTCTAATACCCATTGAGGCTTCGGTAATGGTCACGTCTACAAGGCGGGCCTGAGAAAGGATGCTGAAGACCCAAGATCCCGATGCACCGCTCTCTTGGTTCCTGGACCCTGGACACTGAAGGTAGACCGAGCAGAGTTCTCCAGAGAACACCACTGGACTGCACCTTTCCCAGACTCTGTAGACTATCCCTTTACTTGTAAGTTACCCCACAAAATAAACCTCCCTTTTAACTACATGGAGTGGCCTTAATAATTTCACCAATACAGTTGTGCAGCTTGATCTGCTTAAGGCACCCCTGACAGTAGAATCAGGATCCATCCCTGGTGCATGTACTGGCTTTTTGGAGCCCACTACCTATGGTGGAACTTCTCACACAGCCTTGAGGCAAAGGGAGGGGCTTGGACCTGCCTCTACTGAATGTACCAGGCTCTGCTGAGTCCCCATGGGAAGGCTTACCTTGTTGTAGGAGGGAATGGGGGTGGGTTGGGGGGAAGGCTGAAGGGGTGGGAGGAGGGAAAAAGGAAGAGGGGCATCTGTGATTGGTACGTAAAATGAATAAAAAATTTCTTAATGAAAAAAGAAAGAAAAAGAAAGAAAGAAAAAAATAAAGCACAACTCTTCTATAAAGGAAAAAAGCTATAATCCACAGACTTAGAGAAAGAGGACAGGCATAGAGGAAGTGAGTGGGTGGACACATAAATCTCCCTCAGAGGGGGAAATAGAGTAGATTTTATGGGTGGGATAGAGCTGGGGAAATGACCAGAATGGGAAGATCAGGTAGAAAGGGGAAGAGAGATGAGATCAAGGGAGGTAATGAGGGGAGAGACAGATATAATTGAAGGACAATTCGAAGGGCAGTATGGAAACTTAGTGCAATGGAAAGTGAGAAAAAAAATGACTCCTAGTGACATTCTGCTATGTTCTTAGTTTGGTGCCTCATTCAGCCATAGTTAGAGAGGCTTCCTTCTGCGGCAGACAAATACAGAGACCCACAGACAGACATTACATATGCCGAGAGAGATAAGATACCTCTTTCTATCCAATTCCTTCCCTCAGAGCTCAAGGAACCCCACAGAAGAGGACAGAAAGAGTCGGGGTGACAGGGGATGGGGGACATGAGAAGAACATGCTGCCTTAAAAACTGAGCAAAGCTCATATGAACTCACATAAACTGAAGCAGCAATCATAGGACCTACACAGGTCTGTACCAAGTGCCCTGCATTCACACACACACACACACACACACACACACACACACACACACAATCAGCTTTCAGTTTTATATTGTTGTTGGACTCCTGAATGTGTGAACAAGTGGCACTCACTCTTATTCTTATACATGTTCTTGGGGCTCTTTTATTTTTCTGTTGGCTTGTCTTGTCCAGCTTTGATATGATGTTATTTAATAAAAAATGAAACTAAAAAAAAGTACTAAAAGCAACAACACTTTTAAGTGAACTAGATTTTACTTAGCCCTGCTGAATCAAACTGTCACAGTTTTGCCATCAGAGGTCTGTTCACCTTCTCAGTATGGGCTTCAAAATTTCAGAAGAGTAAATAAACTCTTTGTACCCTTCAAGTCATGGTGACGAAGACAGACAAAAATCAAAAGTTTATAGCTATCTTAAGGAAAACAATCTGATGGAGTGTTTGAGAATGAGCCTCCTGCTAGCAACAAAGCATGAGATATTATCAGAAGATAATCATGTGATACAGTAAAGCCTGTCTCTTTGGCACAAACTTGGAGCTCTCTGCTCCATGATAAAGAGTCATATGCACAGACTTTAGGAACTCCTGGATGCCTAGCTATTCCATTGGTCCTTTCCATGGAGCTTGGTAATCACTGTTTGAGTAGCCAATGGATAATGGAAAACACCATAAAAGACAATCACAAAAGTAATCCAAGTAATATAAAGTGGCATTTGCCAACTAAAAATGCAGAGAAACCAGGCAGAAGAATTCAGTGATATAGACACAAAAACATTATATTGGCATCTGGGTGACTATTGAACTCATGACCTATGTAGATATTCTTACATGGCTATTATGTTTATTTTGTAATTTTTATAAAGAAGAAAGGATATAGTATAAACCGTTCACATAGCATCAGTTAGGTGATTTGTTTAAACTGCATGTTTTATGACTTTCTGGTTGTTAAGGTATAATTTCTGTCTTCTACACCGAGTCAGGAAATTAGATGCTGTGAGTACTGGGACTCATTTTTATTTGGAATGACTTTTTGTTGGTTTGGAAATAAATCTATGAAGAAGCATTTTCTAAATCTCATTTTACTGTCATAATCCCCCAACATAAGAGGAATGGAACAAAACAAGAATTAAAAAATATGTCTATTTAAAACAAAAATAAAAAAACAAAAAAGTCTTTAGAAAAAAAGTAGAAATTAAAATCATTTTGTAAAATGAGGGTGGGGGTCATCATATACTGAACTGAAAAAATAAATCAGAAAAATTTTAGAAAAGGTATGTAATGACCAACACTTTCCTGCATAAAATTATCTTTAAACCTTGACAATATAAAATATCTCTAAATTAATAAATGTTTGGAAAAAAATTGCCTGAAAAAAAGTAGTGATGGCACAAATTACCAATACTAACCATAATGGGAATTACATCATTATAATGTTTTAATATCTATTTTGAAAGAGCAATTGGGAAATATTATGAACACTCGTGTTAATTAATTCGACAAGTTAAAAATGAACAGAGTTAGTA